>JAPMOB010221043.1:0-11575 GCA_029875015.1 Lepomis gibbosus | reverse complement strand
GAGTACACGTAATGACTTACATATGCCTTGATGGTGACACTAAATTTGTATTGATTCAATTTTTAAAAATTATTTTCAAAATAAACTGAACCTATAGTTTGCGTTTTTATAATAAGGATGTGTACATATGACTTCATTCTGTGATTAAGTAATCACAGTAAAAATGCTTAATTACAAAGAATGTTTTTCAGTATGTGTTTGCCTGAAGAACACTATTTCATAAAGCGGATAGTCATAATGCACATTTCCCATGACAGTTTTCAATGCATGTACTAAAAATATCAAATTTGGCAGATAACCAAGTCTTCTAGACGAATCACAACACAATGTGGATGTTTGGGACTTATGGACACACAAAATAGCTCCCCAGTGAATTAGCAGTACGTCACATACACATTGATGTAAACATAACACTCTGAAAAAGACAGGAAGTGACTCTAATAAATCATGAATGGTTTTCACTGCAGTTGGAGCCACATTAAGAGGCAACAACTTGAAAGCCTCCTCTGGGAACATTTTGCAGTCATATCATTTAGCGTTGGTTGACGGGCCTCTTCTAATGAAAAGTTATTCATAGAGTTTTAACAGTGCTAAGACAGCTTTTTGTATTGTATGATCAGAATATAAAGACAGTACATGTATGTCCTCATTTTCTGAGGGCTGTTTTGGCTGTGATATGCATATTTTGATAGAAGTGGTGGTATGGTATTGTATCTATAAATGTAAAAAATATTAGGGTGTCTTGTATGATACACTCAATTTGAAGCCAGTTTCAAAATATTCTAGATTATGTTGACTGTGTCAGTACACTGCATACTGATTAATAAATGTTGGCTTTTGTCTAAATTACAAAGTCTCCATGCTGTTGTTTTGAGTAAGGTGAAAAGTGAAATTGCAGTATATAACATGAGGAGAAATACCTCAAGACAATATTCTATTATATCATTTATACCCAGGAAGGTATCTCTTTAGTGTCTGTGGTCGTATTAGACCACTGGTTCCCAAAGTGGGGACTTTAAAAACAAAAAACATTTTTCTGCTACATAGAACCATGACATTTCTCTAATGTTTGCTTTGCACTTGTCAAAGTGATGACATTTTGGGAAATACTCTTATTCTTTCTTTCTGTATTTGTCAGGGACAATGTAAAAAATAAAATGAACAGGTTACAATAAAAGAAAACAGATGTGTTGCATGTAGGGTTTCTAGCCAAGGTTGATTTGCATCCCCTGTCTCCGTTTCAGCTCGTCCACTTAAAAAACAATACCCACATATCACCATTACTAAAAACATGACTGTCAAGAAAAAGACAAAAAAAATAAGCACATAAGTAGTTTTCTTGGTGAGAGTTAGATGAGAAGATTGATACCACTCAAATATAAGGCTTAAGACAGCTACTGGTTAGCTTAGCTTAGCTTAACTTTTACCTTCTCAGTTTTTTATATTGAATATATTTAGATGCCTGAAGATGTCAAATGACCTTCTATGTAAATAAATAGTTTGAAATTGTGGGAAATGTGCTTATTTGCTTTATGGTGGAGAGAGGTGAGAAGATTGTTACCACTCATGTCTGCATAAAGACTGAAGATGGGGAAACAGCTAGCCTTACCCTGTCCATAGGTAACAAAATCCACCTATTTTATCACAGCTGTTTCCTGTCTTTATGGCTTTTGCTTCGTAATTACTGTACAGACACAACAGTGTAATTGATATTGTCATATAATCAGCATATTTCACAAAATGTCCAACTATTCCTTATGTCATCTTACATTTCCAGGCCTCTAAAAGCTCATAGAATTATGTGTAAACTTTAAAACTGTTTGCTTAAGAGTCACATGCCAATGCTTGGGAATTGATAGAAATGTTTTTGTTCATAATTACATCAGTATTTCTGCCAGTTAATACTACATTTTATGTTTAGAAATGTTCTTGCGTTCAATAGAATTACAATTTTCAACACTTTTTCAATCGAATTGGTATCAAAATGTGTATCCCTTGATTAATAATCAAAGTAAAATTATGTATGGTATAGACTAGTCTGTGTAACTCATCAGAGTCATTGTTTTAGATTTTGTATTCAACAGATTATTGATCCGTCTGCCCTTAAATACAAGTGGATTAGATCTGTTGTAGTAGCTGAAGTGCTAAATCTCTTAACGCAGTAGCTATCCTGACACTCTCTCATTGTGTTCATTGTCTAGTGGACAGATACGACAGTGGATCCTCCCTAAGAACTCCTGCAGCTCCCTGGATCCTCTTCTGGGGCCACATGCATTCGATGCCACTTTCTGTGAGGCTTTTTGACAGGATTATAATTGAAACCGACAATAACAAAAAACATTCACATAGCGTGACAGCCCAGGCCATGCTGCGCTGCATGGTGAAGCTGCCACCACCTCCCGAGGAAGTCAGACATTATAGATGAAAGTAGGCTTTGATAGAGCCCTGCTTGAAAGGAAAGCAACTGGATGATTACTGGTTGGATGGGTCTCCTTTCATGCGTCAGATGTCCAGGCAGATGAGTTGATGTTAATGGCATCCTTCTAATCTAACCTAGGAAGAGATTATGAGACTATTCATTAGTGACTTCCAACAACGTTCAGCTGAGGCCCCTAACAGGTTATTCGCTAATTATTCAGTGGACATAATTCACTATGATCTTCTTAGGGTCTGTGAGAGAGCCTTAGAAATTATACAGAGCAGATTTTCTTTGCCTTTTCTCTTCTTTACTGAGGCAACGCTTTATGTGTGATTGATACGGTCAAGGACATAGCACATATTGAAGTTACTGAGCTATGTGAGATGAACGTACACAGGGAGAGAGTTTGCTCTCCGGCTATTTATGTTTAAAAAACGAATCACAAAATCTATTGTTAAATTACCCATAATTGGTCTGTGTGGCGTGCATGTGATTAGTAGTGTAGTAAGCTGTTTGTCTGCATGTCTTCAGCAAGTAATGAGGAAGCCATCACCCTGTTTACCATGTAGCATTCTGCAGGCGCAAAGGAAGACAGGCACACAAAGGCCTTTAATAACGTCCTTAATATGGACCGCAGCAGGAGACTCTGCCCCTAATGCAAACCCTGACCTTCTACTGAAGGAGAAATTTTCAAAGAACATGCGGCTGATGTTCTTATAGGATGGGATTTCCTTGTTCTGTCTGCACATGACTATATCATACTATCATTAATGGTGATTCAGGGATGGATTCAATATGTAGATCCTCTAAACATGCCCCCAAAGAGCTGCAACCCTGGGCTCATGAAAGCTGTTCCGAGTGCAATGGTGATAAGAAGGGTTCAGCTACACACGTCAAATCCCCGCTGACCCTTCCGTGGCCTATTGCTTTTTTCCTCAACATAATAACAGGCAGAGCAGGCCGAGACTCAGGGTGATCCCTCTGCACCATACAGTCAGATCACTCCCATCGCACTACAATGGAACTAGTATGTGGCCAAGGGCGTCTACGTCGTGATAAATATGCATTGATGCCTCAGAGAAGATGTAGTTATTTCCACCGTTTTGTGTGGGAGTGTAAATTTATGTGCCTAATCCCTGTGTACTACATCAATGCTCCTGGTCAAAATGAGAATGAATATTCACACATGTGTGCACTTTCGCACACACGTCTGATCCTTTTAAAGTCAATAAACAGATACAGTGACATTACCATCCCTGCACCTATGCAGTATGCTGCAGATGATGCAACCTCTGAGCAGGGCCTGGATGATCATGGCCACACATTTGGAATATGCTGCCGACACAAAACCTTTGAATATCTTGAATTTTAACATGTTTTACGCTCACTGGGCAAAAATGTCTTCCTTTTTAGAGCAATAAAAACCACTCTTTTCAGCATTGGATCATGAAAGGTAAATGGTTTCTCTTTTGAAGGTAACTGTCATTCCTAAAAGTTACGACTCCACTGGTTCTTAGTTCCCCTGGCTCATTTATTCTATTTTCTGCAAAACTTTTGGTGTTTTGTTTTATGGTGCCACAAGCAAGCATATAAAAGATGGAGAGTGTACCCTATAGGACTCCAAGACAGGATACTAAAAGGGAAAATCCACCTTAAAAATATGAGCTAAGTTAAGTTGTGTTGGTTTCAATTGTCCGCTGATTTTTGATAGCAAAGTTAGAATCTCCTTTTCTAAGATGGAAATCAGAGTAAGTCCTGGGCTGGTGATAGTTTATTTTATCTACAGGAAGGAAATTGTCACAGCAGCAGTATATGAAACAAACTCACGGTACAAAGAGTTGTGCAAAAGTACTAGCATAAAAGAAAAAAAGCATGCCCCTTTAAGTGGGGAAATCAATGGATATAATTATAAGTTGTAAGTGAAAAGGTGTAGTTCACTGTGTCAAAAGTTATGTAAAAAATGTAATTGTAAATGCAGTTAACAAGTCCAGTAAGACCTGCCATTAGATGTCACAGGTGAACTGACATTGTATTAGTGACTGAATCTGTGGACATTTTGAAATGTAACTCTGCTGCTGCTGTGAATCCGAAAATGTCCCCATGTTCCAGTAAAATGACTGTGGCTGCTGTCAAAGAGTCCCACAGGAATTGTTCCATTATTCACTGTCTGTGGAGCAGCTCCGAGGTCTGTACCTAGACGACATCATCAACACTGTCTCTCTGCTGTTGAGTTTTACAAATCAATTAAATTCACAAACTCAAATTATTACGGAAATAACTTCTATATAATAACAGACTCACAGGAGATTTCCCATTCAAGTTCTTGATTATCTCCAAAAGAAAGGTCATGTGTAGAACTGTTTTTTTGACATTGAAAAATGTACTTCCCACTAAAATAAAATTAGGTGTACTTTGTATATATATGTATATATATAACAATCCCAGAAATCTACCTCTGAATTTGGTGAGGAGGAAACTATAAAAGTGGATCAAACGCCTAAGAGTGAGGCCCTGGTGAGGAGGATATATGTGTTTGTTCTGAGCGTGCCTTGTCATTCCGTGGCCTTTAAGACTTTTAGATGGATTCACATGACTCAGTGTGAACCTGCGTGTACATTTCAGGACTGCTTTTTGAATCAAGCTCTCCACCGCCTCTCAAGCATTGCTGACAAATCAAACCAAATAGCCCCATCTTAGACCGTTTGGCCAGGCACAGTGACGCTAATACAAAGATGAATGCATGCAGGTTACAACTGTCATAATCTTATTGAAGATTTCACAGCAACTGCCAGACCTGGTGAGCATCAAAGCCTGAAGATTGCAGCCTTTTGATTCTGCGCTCTGCCTTTAATTTTACGTGGGCTTGATTGCCAGAGTCACCTCCTGCAGACTTATTTCAACTTTAAACTGGCTTGAGGAGAATCTGCCCATTTTTCACTTTCAGTTCCGATTAACTTTTTAGCCGCACATATCCTTACCTTGACATCAACTCCATTCACCATTTTCCTGAATTTCCAGTTCAGTCTCGACTTTCTTTTGTCACGGATATCTTTTGCACAGACTGTTTTTCAGGAGTTTCACTGCATCTAAAACACTTGTCTGATACTCAAATAAATGGGTCTTCTTTCAGTCAACACAAAAAAATAATAAAGACAAGGGCTTAAATTCACCAAATAATTAATGCAGAGAGCATTTGGTCAAGTACTACGCACTCTCCCAGTTATCTGAAATAGTTAAACAAAATATAGTATACATGTAAACATGGGCGCTTTTGCTTTACAACAAAAGAAGAACAACATGTATATGACTCACACACAGAAAGCTGTTTATGTGTTGCATTGGTGATGCTTTTTCACTGAATTGCAAATATTGTGTTACTCTATGTTTCCACATTTTCTAATTTACATTGTAGAATGTAATTTCTTTAATTAAAATTTCCTGGGTATATATGTGTATGTATTAATGTATATAAATAACTGTATAGGTCTCTATGGTTTTATTTTACAAATCACCCTATTCTAATATAAATTTAATGATCTGGCACTATAAACTTTTATTTCGTTGTACAACTGTTTGTAAAGAAAGATAAATTACCTTGGTCCTGGGAAACTGCTGTCATTTGTGAGTTTTTATGTTTATAAATGGTATATGTAGACTTTTGTTTTAGAGAAGAAATGCGGGTAACCTTTAATATTATTTTAACAAATGATTCTCCTTGAATGCATTTTCAATCAAATCAATTAAAACATGTTATCTGAGACTTTAATTTGAGAGAAAAAATTTTGTGTACAGTAGCAGAGTTGAGTTTTGTACCATGTACTTTGTTACATTCAAATATATTTATTTAAGCTTTATTTTAAAGAGTGTATTGGTTCATGAGTAGATTAATTCGTTCGGGATACTGGTAATATTTTAAATATAATGCCACATTTATTATAATGGGAAACAACTATATGATACACAGAGATGTTACTTTCAGACAGTATAGATCTACTTGCATACATTATACTGTCATTCATTTGCTGAAACAAATGTTCTGACAGGATTTATGATGATTATCATTGGTGATCAAGGCTTTATGTTATGCGCATGAAGGATGGCTGCCATCTTCAGTGTTGAGTTGTATAGTTGAGCTTCTTATTTCATATTACACTCATCACACTGCAGTAGTGATTACTTCTGTTTACAGTAGAGACATGAAGAAACTCTGCAATTATACCAGCGTGAAAATTTTCTGCTTTGAGTTTTGTGAACAACTTGCTGTGCTTAAGAGAAGCTGTAAGTCAGTGGGTTGCTTCTTTAAAAACATCTGTAAGGATGACTGCACTTGAAAAGGTATTTTAAGATACATGGATATGTATTCCGTTACTATGGAGTCACTACTGCATTCATTAGCACTTGTACTTGTACTTTAAGTGGAAAGTGAAAACATAGCTAATAAAAGTGATGCTACTCATCTATTTCCAAGGTAATTTGCTGTGTGTGTGTGGACGTGCATTTCAGAGCATTAAAGATAGATTCTGCACATCAACACCTCAAATGAATGCCAGTGTGCATGTTATGTGTATGTGTGCATGAACAGATAGCTCAATAACAAAGAATACTAGTCAGTCTTTACCTGCAATAATGTGTGTGACTGAACTGCAGAAGGGCAATTTTGGGCACGGTTTTATTGGAGGCCATTACAGCTTAATTTGTGTATTCACACAACAGGAAATTAACTGTTTGGTTTGAATCAATTGTTTAGTTTAGCGGTTCTGTTTCATTGGGCATTATACACATTTAGATCACACACAGGCTTTCACACGAGTGAAGAACTCAAGATGTCTGAATAGTTCTATAGATAGACTTTTAGGGCTAATAGACCTAGAGACTGAAACAATAAGCTGATTGACTGATAAGTCAATCACCAAAGCCTTAATCTGCAACAATTTATGGACAATAGCAGATAATTGATCAGTCATCTTTTAAGCAAAAATGCCAGAAATTCACTGGTTCCAGTTTTTCAGATGTGAATATTTTCAGTTTTGTGGCTTCTATGAAGTAAACTGTATAATATCTTTGGATTATCGGTTGCACATCAGATTAAACAAGCAGTTTGAATATGTCAGCTTTGGGCTTTTGGAAAATGTGATGTTGAAGTTTTCCAACTTTCTGACATATTTTAATCAAAAATTGTATACATCAATAGAAAAGAATTATCGTCAGATTAGTTAATAATGATGTTAATAGTGGTTTGCAGCCCTAAGTAGGCCTAATACCTCATCCAATTTTGCTTGTAGTCATTGTTTCTAAAGGGCATTATAAACGGGGACTTCCTCAGTAAAGGAGGCACCATGAACAGCTTTCCAAGACATATTAAAGGATGAAGGTGCTGTGTGCTGTCCTGCCCTGCATTGACTGACTGTGAGCTCTCACATGACATAACTGTGAGTTGTAATTGACTTTTTACTGATACACATCCATCCAAGTCGCTATTTGGATAAATATCCCATTGAGTTTCTGATTCAAATTGTTTGGATCAATGTTATCGACTTCGCATTGATTTGATGTGCAGATCCAATTCATAGCGAGAGAGAGAGAGAGAGAGAGAGAGAGAGAGAGAGAGAGACTGAAGTCTATTCAAATACTGCCTCCAGTTCGGTTAGCGTTATGAGTGGGCCTATCATCCAGCATAGACATACATGAGTAGCCTATTCATTATTCATGTCATTGCAGTTGCCCTGTTATGATACAGTCCTGTTTGGAGTGGGCTACCTGATTTGCTCAGCGCGCCCGTCAAAGCAGTGCGTGGCCCTGCGTCGGCTGGCTGTGCGCGCTCATAGGTCGGACCGAGAAGAATCGGAGGGGGAGCAAGAGGAGAGCGCGCCTACGAGACTGCGCGCCGCAAGGAGGGGGAGAGGTCCAGCTGCAAAAAAAAGGAAGAAAAAATACGCCGTGACAATGGCAACATCAAGCATCTCGTGAAAGGTAGATAACAGGCGAGGGGGCGCCGCGAATCGGGAGTTTGAGAGGCGACGGCCCCTGTTTGTCCCGAGAAAAGCGGCGATATTAGGACATGCTGGCTGCCCTATAGCGCGTTTCCTGGAATACGAATTCTTCCGTAATTGAAAATGGAGCGGCGGGGGAGAGGAGAGTCGCGCTGTCTCCATCATTGAGAGGCGCGTCCACCTGCTATTACTGGAGGCCCGGGCTGCTGCTGCTGCTGCTACTGCTGCTGGTGGTGGTGGTGGTGGCGGGGAGGGTGGGGGGTGGACATGCAGGGGAAGTGTTTGCATTTCGGGGGAAAGACGCATCTCTGATACTGTCCAAAGCGGCGGAGAAGGATCCCATTGCGACGAGGGAAAAAAACGCAGTTTGGGCGCATACGCTCTGGAGGTAGGCAGTGCAAACGTTATTATGCTGCTATTCAGCGTGCCGTATGTATTTGAATGGGGAGCGAGCTCTCTAAGGTATGCACATGACAGCTTGATTTATACACACACACACGCTGATTTATATGCCTGCTTTCCCTGATTTGATCTGATCGGACATTTTATTCAAAGGGAGAACACACCAAGCATGCGGAGTAGTAGCTGCCCTGCCTCCTCGGGACAGCTGTCGTAGCCTACATTCATTCGTCTCTGCTCCATCGATTACCAATTCCCTGCGAAAAATACTTCTTTAAAGCACAGGCACTGACCTATTCGCTTTAGGCTCGGAAAAGCAACACAAATACAGATGCCACGTGTGGTTGTGCATATTGAAGCCAGTTGTCTTGCTCTGTGTGTATGTTTTGAAGACAAACATTGGCCTGTGGACGTCATTTTGAATCAACGGTATGCATCCCGAGCAGCTTTGCCCCAAAACGAATAAGAAATGAATAAAGGAGAGTAATCTATAGTCCAAACTAATGAATGATTCATGAATGGGCTATTGAAACCCAATGGGATAACACACCATCTTACAGCTAGGCCCCTCCACTGTGATAATGGCGAATAAATGATTCATAAACGTTTTATAAGCACATATTCCTAAAAAAATGGCCTAAACATCATGATAGTTGAGCAACACACAGGTGCACAAGGGCATATGTGAATGCCTGCACTGTCGGGTCACTAGATCAGTAGCTTACTGTGTCTGTGCTCCCCTTTAAGGATGCCTCATGACAGATGTTTACTGGATGTCCCAGTCAGCCACACTGCCAGCCAGACAAGGCATGCTAGAGAATAATGAGCTGCAGCCCATAATAACAGCCTCTGTACTGCGGTTTTGTGGAGGTGTTAGAATCAGTTGTTAACTTTTTTTATAAATAGGATTTTAATTGGGTTAAATTTTTAAGGAGCTAGAAATTTGCCTGGCTGATGTTTATTGGAATGCCTTGTAAGATGGGATTTTCAAATAAGAAGCTTGTAGATTTATCGCCACAATTAATGATCTGCACAGCACACAGTTATTGACCTGACATGACTTGGTTTGATTTATGTTTTGGAGCTTTTATTAGCCCATTTGATAGGCTGTTTTTGGACTTTTTAGCATGCACTGGGCACTTGCTGGAAGATTTGCTTAAAAAAATTAAATGTAATGTTAAACTGATGGGGGCAGTTATAGTGAACTGTTAGTGAAATGCCTGTCACTGCTCTCTCCTATCCTAATGTGAAGACAGCAGTGGAAACCAGATGGAAGGCCATGCATTGATTGAGTCAAAGAGAGCCTATAAGGGGGCCAAATTGAGTTGACATGTTGATGTGGGAGTCATTATCGTGTGTGACGGCACACACTATCATGTGTGCCGTCACACCATCACAGCATTGGGCCTGAGGCCGTGTGGAGGGAAGAGGGCCTCCTTGCTTTGGCCGCCTGGCTTTGTTTGAAGACCATAGATGTGAAACTAACAAGAGCTATCATGTCATAGTGTGTTTTCAGTCCAGGATGTGCCACTGAGCCAGCCATGGAGGTTTGTCTTAACAGCATTCACTTCTCCTCCTGGTCAGTCTCATTGCTTTCACTCTGTTCAGTTGAAATAGGGTGAGAAATTGAGCTCAATGACACATTTCAACACCACGGCTCTGTTCCACAGTAGCAAGGACAGCGCTGGAAGGTTTTCTAAAAAACATGTTTACAATGCTATCCGAGCGTTATGTTGCAGCAATTAAACCAGCAGCTTGTGTACATAGTCTCTTATCTTTCCCTGCCCATGTGGGCTCTGTGGCTGCTCCTCTGCTTCAGCCTTAGGCACATATGTGGGGCCTCTACCTCCACGTCTGACCAATGGGAGAGAGTCTCAATTATACAGAATGTACTGATCCTCATCAGTCATCCTTTTTTTACCAGTTACATATGAGGATCATATTTCCGATGAGTATTTTACACCTCGTAAGTTCCATAACTATAAAGCAGAATAAAGAAAAGAAGCATCAATAAGGAAACAACAGTGCAGTATCGCAAATATTTGTTTGTATGATTGACTATTTTATAGTAATTAGGTATTGCCTGGTAGCTTGTACTACAAGTTTGGACTTTTACAAATGGCAGAATACAGGCAAGACCATCTCGTTAAACATACAGAAAGGGCTTTCCCTCCCTGTGTGGAGCCCCACTGTGTTTTATGTCTGGAGCGCTGCAGTTTTCTCTGCACATTGTACCGCTTCAGTATACCTTGACTCTGTCTAGTCCACGAGGAAGCAAGCTGAGCTCATCAGGACCAACTATATGTTTAAGCACACTGTTTATGTCAGGCCACTGTGTGTCGAGGCCTGCTGGGTCGAACCCAGACCCTCGTTTTGGCTGTGACATGCTGGCTCTGGCCCAGCGGAGGCAGTCTTTCTCTGTGCAACTCTGTGCTGAGTTCTGTAATTAAAGGCAGAGGTAAATCCAGGGGAGAAGGCTGGGCTCTGATTGCTTTTCATGGCCGCGAGGAGAGAGCTGCAGCGTGTCCTGAGGGACTGAGGCGCTGCTGAGCTCTTTGCTGCCTGCTCCCCCTCCCCAAGATGGGAGCTGTTCCAGGAGGAAGACACACACATTTTTAGTCGCACTCCACTGGTATACTCATACACACACACATACATGTAAACATACACATACTCAAACACAACACGCATCCACACACACACACACACACACACACACACACACACACACACACACACACACACACACACACACACACACACACAC
>JAPMOB010221042.1:0-10163 GCA_029875015.1 Lepomis gibbosus | reverse complement strand
ACACACATCTCATGTGAATCTCCCTTCGTGATGAACCGAGGACAAGGATAAACACACCTCTTGTAGTTCTGCTGTGTTCCAGACATGCTGGAAGACTTCTTCATACTCGGGTAAGAGAACTGCTTGGATTGAGCTTCTTCACACGACATACAGACACCTGCTGAATAGAAAAGCAAATGATGAGTGTGTACAGGTGTGCCTTATACTCCTCCGGTTATCCGTCACACCCTACCGTTCTAGCTACAAGCCAATAGGATTGGAGTGATTTCATTCACATTCAGACCTGCTACGTCTAAAGGCGTTCCCATAATGTCGTAACCGACGCAGTTCGAGTTCCCTCGAAGGGGAACAATGGCGTCTGGAACACCAAACGGGGGATTGTGGCAGCGTCACTTGGCCAGTCGCTCCCTTCCCCAGCCGCAGGTCGGCTGGCGGGGGTGGAGGCCTAGACTCATCCGGGCAGGACATGGGTCACCTCGCCCGGGTGCAAAGATAATTTTCTAGTAGTGGCGACTCCATCCATGGAGGTGGTGAATTCAGTGAGCAGTTCACCTTTTGCTGAAGAAAATGCTGAGGCAGTAGGGACACTGCTACGTATGTCACGCACGTATCGGTAGCGATGTCCTATTGGTCGGCTACGTGCACAATAAAATTTCAGTGGGCAAGTGCGTGCGTGTGATTGGAGGAGGTAGTGCCCATAGAGTCCGGTAGAGGGCGGAGCCTGTGTGAGATAGAACTTTATTTTTTGATTTGATTAAATTAATGTTTAAGTTGAGATTTACAATAAATATTTTATTGCTACTGTGTAAATGGAATATTGCTGGTAAAAAGCACCTTATTTGTTCAAAGTGTTTGCAAACCAAATGTAATGGCACTTTTAGAATTCATTAATTAAGTTTGCGTATAACAATACAATTAATTGCGATTAATTACAAGAAAACAATTCGATTAATTGCAATAAACAATTTTAATCATTGGCCAGCACTAGTAATAAATATATGTAAGACTGCAGTTATACTACATAACATTTATTTATTTAGCTGAGACTTTTATCTAAAGTGACTTACAATTGCTATATATGTCAGAGGTCGCATGCCTCTGGAGCAACAAGGGGTAAGTGTCTTGCTCAGGGACACAATGGTTGATGGGTCACAGTCTTATCCATTGTGCCGTCTCCAAACCTCAACCTCATACTGTATTTATTTATAAATTTCCATAAGGTTGACAAAACAGAATTTTCAAGTGATATTTTTACATTTGAGTGGCAAATTTGCACATTTAATCATTTCTGGGTAGATGTTTCAGTAGTGTCATCACAAAGACAAGACAGGCATTATTACATTACCTCATTATTCAACCCACCCGTGACTCTTCCTGTCTCTCTCTCTGCCTCTTCATCTCACTTTCTTTCTGTCTGTTACCCTCCCTCCACTGCTCCACACACATCCAATTCCCTTGGTGGCAGCCAAGGCTCTAACTGACAAGCTTCAAGGGAGACAGAGAGAAAAAGAGATGGGGAGAGAGAGAGAAAGAGAGAGAGAGGCAGTGATATACCAAAAAAGAAAAACCTGGCACCAGTGTACATTGTTTTTGCTCTTTGCCATGTTTCCTCTTTTCGCTTTCTTTAAACCCCCACCCCCCTACCCCTTCCTCTTCCTCACTGCTCCCTCCGTCTGCCTTTGCTTTTTAGTCTGCGCCGCTCCAGGCAGATCAAAATTCAACTCACTGATGTGTGACTAACGTTAGGACACACAATACGCAGCCACATAGTCTTTGATCATAATTCCATTTAACAGTGAAAATGTATGCCGCAAATAAAGAATGAGGAATGAAGAGGAAGGATAAGGAGAGGGAGGAAGGGGAGGAAAAATAGGGAAATTATGGTGCTTGTTACTCCGTCTTCATGCCCCATCAAGCTTGAGACGCTAAATGTCAAGAAAACGAAAAGACATGTACTATACTGTACACAATTAAGGATTAGTTATTAAAAATATGCCCATAGCAAAGAGGATGTTTTATTTTTATTTATTTATTTTTGAATCATTTACATCACAGGCCACATTTCATTAACAATTACTGTGTGCTGAAAATAATAATGGTACCATGGCTTGAAAGAAAATGCATGCTTTCCCCTGTATTGAGTCCGGCCTCTTTATTTGCTGGGTTGAGTGAACTGCAACGTAGGCAGCCATAAGCTTGCTGCAATGTCATTTAAAGATAGCCTTGATGGATGGCACAAGGTAGTGCAGTAAAACACTAGCTAACCTTGTTAGGAATAAAATACTACAAAATCCCCAACTCTCAGCATTATGAATGGAATCCTTGCTCTCTGGACTTATTCATAGTGTCTTCCACAGTTGAATTTCAAGGAAATCTGAAACACCTGAATGAGGTTGAGATTACAAAAGTAAGTAAGATAGACAGATAGATTTAAAAATCATTTTGATCTATTAATTGTGACAGATTGTGTCTTTTTTGTGTGGAAGCACTGTTACACATTGTTTTAAATGTATTTAATCAAACACTATTTCTAAAAGTCTACCAAATCTCCCGTGAACAGGGAGGACTGAAATAAACATCTGAAGCCGAATGAAGCAGTTTGATTTAATCTAAATGCCCTGGATTTTGTTTTCTGTTGAAAGAAGAGGGAAAACAGGAGGTGGCCATAACCCTCCCTGTCCTGCACAGTTTTCCTTGACAAGGAGGAGTAGAGGTTACATCACAGGCATTCTGAGATGTTTGTGTGTGTGTGTGTGTGTGTGTGTGTGTGTGTGTGTGTGTGTGTGTGTGTGTGTGTTAGAGTGAGAGAGAGAGAAGCTGTCAACAGCAGCTCTCTCAGCAGGAGGTCTCTAGCACATGTGAATACCCAAAAAGCTGTAGCTTTTTGTCAGTGATCACAACCAGCGAGATGAGAGAAGTGAAAAAACACCACAGAAAAGAAAAAAAAACACATGATACCTTCACCTCAACATTTTTCAAAGACTTTCTCAAAACCTTACATGTGACACTGCTGCAGAAGTTAACAATAGTTTGGGAGGCACTAGGTAAATAATTACTTTTTATCAAGGTGATATGCACTCACTAATAAACATATAGTAAATTTGGCCATCATGCTGTTAGGAGATTTATGAGTGAATAGACTATGGCAGGATATTCTGCTTGTGCATATACAGTAGCATGATTCTGAAGTGTTTATAAGAAACAGATAGAAGAGGAGGATGGGGATATGAATGCAAAGACAGATGGACGATGAGAGGGCGGGATGATAAGGGAGATGTATAGTGGGAACAACAGAACATCAATGCTTTTCTATACACATAACTAACTAACCATAATAACAGTTTAAACATTGCATTAATCACTCCTTTTAATTGTCATTTTCAATTTTTTGTGACCCTGGACTGACTTTGTTCTCTTTTATAGTAATCCCTTAAACAAACATGACAGAGTCACCTGCCACAAGTTATTCTTCATATTGAAAGGACTATAACGAAAACAAACATGACAGAGTCACCTGCCACAAGTTATTCTTCATATTGAAAGGACTATAACGAAGGTTACAGTATGGTAACGCTAGTTCTATAAGCACAGGTGGAGCCCTCTACTGGACTCTATAGGTATGCATGCACTTGCCCACTGAAATGTTTATTGTGCATGTAGCCGACCAATACAACGTCACAACCGATACGTGCGTGACATATAAATAGCCGTGTACCTACTGTGGGCCAGTAAGGGCCAAGATGCCATTGTGCAGATCTCTTCGACACACACCCTGTTGAAAAAGGTCACAGACACTTGCACACTTTGATTGGAAGTGTACATTAACATTTTATTTTCATTCCACACATTCTTTTCATTTCATATTGCTTTTCTTTTAAAGTTTTTCTTTTAATTTCATGTAACTTTTCTTTACTCTTTTAGTGAGTTATTGTATAAATTTGTTGCAGACTTTGCATTCTTTAAGACTGTTTTGGGTGGAGTGTATTTGTGGGCTGGGCCAGAGTGGTTAATTTTACATGAGAGTAAAGCGCAAACAGTTCTGTTGTCTAACGTCTACCTGCAGGTGGCTATTATCGCGAGGCTAGTGACAGATCTCAGATTGGAAATGTTTTTTTGTTTTTTTAAAATACGGGAGATTTACGAGAAAATACTAACACGGGAGGACGGCGGGAAAGAAGGGTAAAATACGGGAGTTTCCCGGCCAAATGGGATACTTGACAGGTATGGCGTGCACGTGATTGTAGTACTCATTAAGTCCAGTAGAGGGTGGAGGTTGCGTAAGAAAGAACTGTGTTTTAACTGCGTCTGCCCATTAACCTCATAACAGAAATTTCATTCTTACGTACCAAGGTTTAGATGGATAACATGATTCAAGCCCCAAAACACATCAATTTAGAATTTGCAGTTTTCATCTTGAATTGAATGCTCTCTAATAAGCTTAAAAATGCTGAACATTTCCAGCATTCTACATTCTCTGTGATAGGCTCTCATACTTATGTATAAAGTTAGAGGGCTTTACAATGTTCCATCCACACAGCACAGAGCAGCAATGACAGGTTAAGTAGCAAAAGAGGAATAAATTATATAAAGCTTGTCCCCAGTGGAGAGATGTCTGTCTTTGTCTTTGTAATCTGGAGACTTACGGATGAAGACAATTCATCATGCCATTGCTGGTACCTAGATAAGTGACATACTACTGTGTGTGTGGTATGCACGAGTGTGTATGTGCGTGTGTGCGTGCACGCGTGAGAGAGAGAGAGAGAGAGAGAGAGAGAAGTTGTATCTTAAGTAGAGAGTTAACCCACTGTTAAAAGAGCTTTATTGTATATGAAATATGAAATTAGATGAAGAAATTGAAATTTGACACATTACTATGTTCATTTATCAGTTATGGCTACTGTTTTGGGTGGTGCATTACATTGTCTATATTTTAACTGCATTTAAGAAAACATGACTAGTGTTGACACCACACTAGTTAGTTCTGGTATGTCCAGTTTATATTTATGAGTGGCTTTCAGTAATGTGTAGTATTAGTCACAAATTGTGATTGTATCATTGTCAAAAAAGGGGTCTAGTGGCTTCAGGAATGTGGCAAAAGAGTGTACATAAATTATATCACTAATGGCCAAATGGCTGGGAGAAATGTGGACATTGTGTCTTATTCAGTGAAACTCTTTATTTTGTATAAAAAAAGCAGCAGAGGTTTGAGATTATTTGTCACGGCAGTAATGTTACCTAAACTTAAAAAATGCATACCACATACAATACCATATGAGTAGCCATGTTTCTGATTAAAAAAACTTCTACCTTGGCTGTAACCCCTGATTATATACAGCATATCAGAATGCACATCTTCAACCAGACACAAAAAAGAGGTTTTGAACCAGCCACAGTTTATGCTATCAAAGTTTCTGTGAGCACAGAATGAAAGGCCTTATATATGACTATCTATGCTTAGATATGCACAGTAGAACAATGCTCCGTATTGCATTAATCCTCCTCGATTTGAGAAACATAAAAAAATCAGTTTGTTTGTTCCAACGGCTTGAAAACAAGGACGGATATTTCATTTTATTGTTGTCTGACAAAAGTATTTGAATCTCTGCAGTAGGAGGCTTCACCAGCAGCCATGAACTGGCTGCAGTGGCTGCAACATACTCCTTTGGGGTAATTATGCCCATCAAAATAACACCCAAAAAAGTGATTCTAGTTGCTACTGTCATGCTCAGACCACTTTTTGTGGACATAATTTTGACCAGCATTATTCCCATGAAGGAACATTGCAGCCACTGTAATGGCTAGTATAGTGTGGTGTGGGGAGGGTCTGGGCCACTTTGTTTGTTTCCCATTTACAGAGCCAGGACTCAATATAAACACCAGGGTTTTTTTTTCAAAGCACACACAAAACAGATAGCTATCAGACCGTGAGGAGATATTCGCTGAATTTGTCAAAAATACACATACTAGATTAGAATCACTTAACTCACATTTAAAAGACTTACATAGGACACATAATGCTTCTATTTTCTGCGTACTTTTGTTCATATAATCTTGTAATAATTGCTTGTTGCGTGCTCTGTAGCTCACCTATACTTGGCTTTTCCATATTGACCTCTAATAGGTTAATTGAATTAAAATTGCACACATCTTTAGCATCTTATAAAAGTTTATTTAAAACCTAAGGTTGGCTATATGGCCTGGGGCATATGCTACTTATTGGAGCACAAATTAGTCACATGGTGAGGCAAATTCAATCTGAAATGCATATTCAAATTGCTGCATTTAGACATTACTGCATTTAGACATACATGTATACATACAAGCACACAAACACACATTCAGAAAGAATGGTTTGTTGGCAAGTTTAGCTTGGGGATGTTCATGAGTTCCTAATTTAGTGTTTTAATTCAAGGGTAAGCCCACTGTAAAATTATGTTAAAATGGTAATGTAGGGAACAAATATCCTTATTTCAGAATTAAAGTATGACCAGGCCATGTGCATTTATATGACATAAAGAAATGTGCATATAAAAGAGAAAAAAATCACACAGTAACAGTTAGTAGAATATACAATATGGTATTCATTTAAAAGACATTTGGATTTATATAATAATTTGTTAAATGTGATGAACTACCCATATGTTTGATTTTAGTTATTTAAGTGTTGCTAAATGAGAATCAGATCGGCATTTAGCAGCAGTTATGACCTGATAATTGTTGGGAGTATGAATGTGACAGGTGGAGAGTAGTCTCAATTATTACACATTGTACACTTTTTTGACTTACTAAAAGACATATTTTTTAAATATAACCGCGAGTGGCAATGATCGGGATCCAAGCAAGTCATGAAAAACGTAACATTTGGCATTTTCAGAGGAGAAGAACTGATGCAGACGACTTGAGAGATTAAAGTCATGAAAGAATTTGGACTTTGAGAAAATTGGGAAAATGCAAACTTGATTTTTACAGCATCACCTTGAGATCAGAGAGTGTCATTATATGTACCTGACTACTGGGTGAAATGTTCAACCCACCTACAACATTTTGCGTTTCCAAGATTTAAAATTTAAGCTGAACTCTTTTAAGAAGAAAAAATAAGAACGTGTCAATATGGGATCCAAATAAAATATAAAATTGCAATGATCTGAACACCCCCAAGTCTGACTAGGTCACCTGGGGATATGAATCCTGGAACATCAGATCCCCAGAGTAGGTGACTTACTGACTGAGCCACTGGTGAGAGGCTGTTTCCACACACCTTCTCACAAGTTGAGATAGTGACGTTACATGTGCCAGACCCGGATATTTTGTAAACTTAAAACACTTTATCAAGATGTTGGTGAGAATATTCTGAAAAAATACATCTTTCTACTGGTTTTGGGTGTGTTAATTATTTTCGTTGCATTGTATCCAACACTGAGTTAAAAAGAAAATGTGCATACTGTACAAGTTATGGCAAGATACTGAATACCACTGCAGACCCACCGTTTGACCAATCTAAAAACCCTTTGAACACTTGATATCAGCCATCTAGAGAATGTCTGTGTTGATTTTGATAGCGTTTCAAGACAGACTTGTGGAGATTTAGATGTTAATTGATTTAGCATATTCTGAAAAATATAGAGTGACTGACTTCTGAATTGACCATAGGTTGCAGTGAGGCAAACGTTAGTCACAAATCAGTGGATGTGCTGAAAAAACGTCAGCTCTCTAGGACGACTGAAAAAACCCAAAAATGTATATTAAAAAAAAAAAATCTGGCTCTGTTGCAATGAAGATGAAGACTTTTTACTAATAGAGAGTGAAAGCTCTTTTAACTGTCTTTTAAAAATTAACCAACCAAAACAAAATAATTTCTAGTGAAAACTAAAGCTATGAGGCAGCTGCTATACATTCATTAATTTTGGCATTATGGTATAAAAGTGAGTACATCCCTCACATTTTTGTGAATGTTTTATTATATTTTTTTCATGTGACAACACTGAAGAAATGACACTTTGCTACAATGTAAAGCATGAGTGTTCAGCTTACAGTATAACTTTGCTGTCCCCTCAAAATAACACATCACGCAGCCATTAATGTCTAAACTGCTGGCAACAAAAGTGAGTCCACCCCTAAGTGAAAATGTCCAAAGTGGGCCCAAAGTGTCAATATTTTGTCTGGCTACCATTATTTTCCAGCACCTCCAGCCCTCTTCTACTCCTCCATGACGACATCACGGAGCTGGTGGATGTTAGAGACTTTGTGCTCCTCCACCTTCCGTTTGAGGATGCCCCACAGATGCTCAAAAGGGTTTAGGACTGGAGACATGCTTGGCTAGTCCATCACCTTTACCCTTAGCTTCTTTAGCAAGGCAGTGATCGTCTTGTTTGGGGTTGTTATCGTGTTAGAATACTGCCCTGGGGCTCAGTCTCTAAAGGGAAGGGATCATGCTCTGCCTCAGTATGTCACAGTACATGTTGGCATACATTGTTCCCTCAATGAACTGTAGCTCTCCAGTGCCTGCAGCACTCATGCAGCCCCAGACCATCACACCCCCACCACCATGCTTAACTGTAGACAAGACACACTTGTCTTTGTACTCCTCACCTGGTTGCCGCCACACACTCTTGACACCATCTGAAGCAAATAAGTTTATCTTGGTCTCATCAGACCACAGGACATGGTTCCAGTAATCCATGTCCTTAGTCTGCTTGACTTCAGCAAACTGATTGTGGGCTTTCTTATGCATCATCTTAAAAAGAGGCTTCCTTCTGGGATGACAGGCATGCAGACCAATTTGATGCAGTGTGCGGTCAGAGCACTGACAGGCTGACCCAAATTTCCCAAAGACAACCAACCTCTGGATATGACAATGAGCAAGTGCAGTCAACTTCTTTGGTCAACCATGGCGAAGCCTGATCTGAGTGGAACATGTCCTGTTGAACTGCTGTATGGTCTTGGCCAACGTGCTGCAGCTCAGTTTCAGTGTCTTGGCAATCTCCTAATAGCCTAGGCCATCTTGATGTAGGGTAACCATTCTATTTTTCAGATCCTTAGAGAGTTCTTTGTCATGAGGTGCTATGATGAACTTGCAGGGACCAGAATGAGGGAGTGTAAGAGCGACAACACCAAATTTAACACACCTAATCCCCATTCACACCTGAGACCTTGTAACACTAACGAGACACATGACACCGGGGAGGGAAAATGGCTAATTGGGCCCAATTTGGACATTTTCACTTAGGGGTGTACTCACTTTTGTTGCCATTGGTTTAGACATTAATGGCTGTGTGATGTGTTATTTTGAGGGGACAGCTGTTATATTATTTACACTGTTATACAAGCTGTACACTTACTACTTTCTATTGTAGCAAAGTGTCATTTCTTCAGTGTTGTCACACTCACTTTTGTGAGATAATGTAGATTTTACAATGAGCACTTGCAGGAACATTTAGGACTAAATGCATTAACATAATGCCAATGCTTTAATATTACATAATAAATGTCTTAAATACTGACTGCAGTGTTTGTTATGTTCTGAGTGTAACATATTATTGTAAATACATATCATTCAAATATTGCATTGTGGGGTCCATTGAGGATACACATTGTATTGCTTTCTGACTGTGTTGCTTAATGTCCTATTAAACATTTCACTAGCAAGGACCACACAATCAACAGATACGATTAAGTGATTTATTAATGATCGAAACAGAAAGATGTACGAAGCTTGTGTTGGGGTTTTCAACATACGATCAGGTTTGGTTATAAGCTAAATATCAAAGATATTCTAGAAATATTAATAAAACTATTAATATTTAAAATTATTAATTGTAATTAATAAATATGGGGCACCACCCTGGAATCAGGGACCGATAACTAAATATGAGGTAAATATGGCCGTGGTAACCAACTCTTACTACAACAATATCCACACATAATCAAAGGCAACAACTTCTAAAATATATAAATATATATTAAATTATAACAGGATTTATTCAACTCATGTATAGATCAATGATCAACAACTTTAGCAAATAAATCACTATTAACTATTCCAAGCAAACTAAAATAAAGCCAATAAACAAATCATACAAAAGCATACAACAAACTAGCAAGCAGGTGTGTGTGTGTGTGTGTGTGTGTGTGTGTGTGTGTGTGTGTGTGTGTGTGTGTGTGTG
>JAPMOB010221039.1:0-21533 GCA_029875015.1 Lepomis gibbosus | reverse complement strand
TGTGTGTGTGTGTGTGTGTGTGTGTGTGTGTGTGTGGAGTGTACAATGTGTGAAATTTATGTGTGTGTATGTAAAGGGCAAGGGGGGAGTGCAGGGTGAGGAGAAAGAGGGTGGGGGGGGGGGTGTTAACAATTCAACTAGCTCTAGAAGCACACTACCCTCACTTGCAGTATTTCCACATTGCAGATCCCAGATTGATTACATTGATAGTAAGACAAAACTAGCCAGACCTTTGGGCCATGAACCCAAATAATGTTTTTTTTTATAAATTTCTAGCATGATCCCCTGAATCTGAGGGGTTTGTTGCCATTTTTAGGATACTTTCTTTATCTGTGATCCATGCATCTCCTGTGAAAATCAAAAACAGAAAAAAACTTATTGGAAATGAACTCTAATAGGGACACATATTGTATCTGACACAATATCATTTTCCTCAGTGAGCTTTAAAGGGTCTCTAAACCCGATGTCTACCGGAAGTGGAAGAGTTTCTGGCGTGATCAGCCCAATGTTAGTGTGCTGTTCAGTATACTCCTCTGGTGATGGGGCCTGAATTCATCTGCTAGTTGCTTCTGAAGGTCAGTAACGGGGTGAAAAAGACATGAAGGTGAGGGGCGATGTGGGTCGGAATGGGCAGGCGGAGACAGACACATAACAGATCATTCAGTCAATATGACCAAGCAAAAGAAGTTCAATCAACAAAGGTATAGGAATGCAAATCAAGGATGCAGTAATCAGTATTATTATATACCACCATTTGGCTGTGAGCTAAAGAAAAAGTAGAATCAGACTCAGAAACTCGCTCTCTAGCATTGTGAACCTGTACGCAGTGACCTGCATGGGATTTTTCCCATCAGAGCAGTGCCATAACTACAGGGGTGAAACTTGGCGGCGTTTCCAAGAGGCCCACAGCTGAAGGGGGCCCATAAAAGTTTCCAGTAGGATTATATTAGTAAAAAAAAAAAGAAAAAAAAGAAAAAGGGGGAACCCAGAGCGATATCCTCCTCTTAAGGGGCCCACAATTCCTCGCTACGCCCCATGCAACATAGTGAACAGATGTGGTCTCCACACAACATGATTTTTCATCATCATCATCTTTGTGACCCACATACAGCGACACACATGCCCACTTCCACACATATACACAGCCTTCTGAAGTAAAAAAAAGCAGCTGATACTCCCCTCTGATTCCAAGAGTTTTTACCCACGTTCCCTTAATCATGGCCACAAGTGAACGCAACAAACCTGACAGACGGACAGGAAGGAGAGTGAGGGGATGTGGATCTGGCCTGCGGACTGAACTGTGGCTGAGATGATGTGCGCTCTCTGGTTTGAGTCTTTTGGCTGTGATGTGATGGGGAAGTCCTGAGACACAGTGCGGCTCTAAGCTGCTGGCATAGGAAACGGGCGGGCTGGGCAGTCCACGGGAGGCCAGAGTCAGGCTGGATTACAACTGGAGTGGTTAGGTTTGTTTGGATCGGCAGCTCCCTGGCCAATGACTGCTCATGGAGGGAGGTTACAGTGCAATGGAGCTTCTGGCAGCGTGAGGATTGGTGGGAGGAGCATGTCAGTCAAACAAGAGACCACACCCTCCAAGGTGAATGGAGGCGAAAACCAAATGAGGCTTCATGAGGTATACATACAGGCATACACGCACACACACACACACACACACGTTTGTTCCACTATCTCCGTGAGGACAACTCATTGACACGCTGCATTCCCTAGCCTCTTACCATAGCCTTAACCAGCACAACCACATGCCCAACCTTAACTCTACCCATAACCATGACCCTAACCTGGTTGTAACCTGAACCCTAAAACCAAGTCAACCCTCAAAAAGCAGTCTCAAGCTCAAGTTTTGACCCCACGGTGACACAAGTCCTCATAGGGTTAGTGTGCATTCAGGTTAAAGTTCCCAACGGGACATACGAACGTGAAACAAACACACACATACACTGCAACCACCACCAATGTCATGGCAGCACCCTGAACACCTACACAGGAATCTGGAGTGACTTTCCCTCAGCAACTCCCTAACACTCTTGTTTTCACAGAAATAACAACAAATGATGGAGACGCAGCGAAGGAGGACATACATGGCAGATGTGATTCATCCAAAAATCATCCAAGAAAAACTACCCTACACATCCGGTTGCGTCAGTGACTAATGTCCCTGTGAATCGAGCGCATTTCGCGTGGATCATACTCATGTAAACAGACACCTTTTACACAGGAGGAATCAATATTGCATGATGACATAATCAGATCACAGTTCAAAAAGAGGAAGATCCCAAATCAGAGATAAAACGAAAGCAAAAGGAAGGAAGAGGGTTGGTCTCTATAAAAACGAGGAGTCTTTATAAGAAAGGCTACAAAAACTCAATGGGACCTCCGACTTCAGCATACAGCAAAAGGCACCACAATATTATTCTATTTATCTAACTTGTGAAAAAATTGGCACGTAATTCTCTTATTTTTTCATCTCTCATAATGCTGTAAATCAAAAAACTTTACATATAAATATTTCCCCCCTTTATAAAAAAAGTCTTTGCTGTTAGCTAGTAGACAATTTTTGCTGAAATGAAAATAAATATTTCATTTGTTTAGAATATCTGTCTGTTATACAAAATAAAAATATTTCTCCTAGGTGCAGGTCTCTAGTCCACTGGTTGTGTGTAGGAGGAAGGGGAGTGTGTGAGGTGGAGGGGGTGGGTGGCGGTGGGGGAGGTTAAGTCTTAAAGGGGCATGTTGTCAGCCTTGGAGCGATGCGACTGGGAGCTGCGGCTCTGCCCGTTGCTGCGCGTCCCCGGCCGACTCAGCCCACGGTGTGTCCTTGTATCCGCACCAGATGATGAACGGAAACCCGGAACAGTTAAGGGCGGCTCCATGTTCATATTCTGCATACTAAGGAAAGGTGTGCTCTCCCCATGACCATCCTCTTCCTCCTCCTCTTCCTCCTCCTCCTCTGACTGGCTGAAGCTCTGTGAGCTGTAGTCCCGTAGGCCCGCTGAACGCTGGGAGATGTGTCCGTTGAGGCGGTTGCGTCGCGGGCGTCGCCGGCTCCGGATGGGTTCCCTTGAAGAGGCGTACTCTTGCGTGGTCTCATAGGCCTCGTCGTCAGGGAGACGGTAGGGGCTTGATGGTAGACTTCCTGTGCTCTCCGTCAGGTAAGGTCGTCGTGGACGCCGGGGCTGCCTGTATAAACTTCCATCCTAGAATGAAAGCAGAGTAGAGGATTTGATAGAAACTATATAGCCTACTCTAAATGTAAAGTATGCTTGTCAGTGGTTTGCTCAAAGCATTGATGGTGGATGCCAACACAAGGACCTGAACCATCAGGTTAAATGATAAGTCTGGTTATATGTTAGCTTATATGTTTCTTATTAAGAACAAATCTCAAGAAAAAAGCAAAACCAACTATTAATTCATCCTAATAACTAGTATATAATAGACCTACATACATATAAATACTCACTAGCGGACCAAATATGTAGTAATCCGCAGCTGAAAATAGTCCCATGATAAGGCACTATTTATTGCCGTTTGAATTTTTTAAATTTATTAATAAGTGATTTCATTGAAAAATGACATATAGCCCCTTTAAGTAATCATTACCTGATAATTCATTGATACAGTATCTCCTAGTCAGTTCTCAAGTCATTTATCATTATCTACTATATAGTTCTCCATTTGTTATGTTTGTGTTGTCCATATTAAATGTAAAGATTTACATCTCCAATATGAAAAATTGGGCTTGGGCCTGAGTGCCGTAGACGGGTTTAGAAGTCACAACACACTGAGAGATGTATTGACGTATTGCTGGTTTTGGTCTTTTGTTGACAATGAAAAAATATAGGACATCAACAGCCGCTTCCATTAACTAATGCTGCTCCAGTCATTGACATGTGTGCCTACGTACATCGGGGCATCGTAGCAGCGGCTGATCATCTTCTCTGTGGTAGGCAGCAGCAGCGGGAGGAAGGGAGAGGGCGTGGCTTGTGTTGGGTGAGGTGATCTGGAAAGTGGGCACCTGGGGTGGCAATGGTGGGTAGTGGAACTCCACTGGAGATAGGCGTGCTGGCGTGGTCAGTGCCGACACATACCTGGACAGGAAAGACGACAGCAGATTATTGCAGTGTCTGAATCACACCTCGACCACGTACATGCAAATGTGCTGAGGTACCAAAGTCCACCCAAACTAGCACATGGCTACAACTGTAATGGACAATAATGTCTGGGTAACTAAATACTCTAACTTTAAAACTGTACACAAAGCTGTTAAGTGGCAACAAGTTGTTGGAAACATGAACTTAATATATATCTTATCATAATATATATGTTTAGCATTATGTTAGTCTTTGATGCTTTCTGCCAAAAGGTACCAAGAGGACCAAGAAGAATTGACTGTTTAACTACATTTCTGCTTTGCATGTGTTTTTATTTATTTATTTGGCACTAAGGTACAGTGGTTTGATTGCCAGTGACCTTACAGTCCATATCACCAGAAAAGTCATGAAACAAATCTGTGGGGCACAAAAGTAGGTGATGAGATACACTTCTTTGACACACTGATAGATTGTCAGTTCAGGCATTCTCTCAGACGTCCCATCCGTCTGTTTTCCAACATTTCAAACATTCTACAGGGCCGGAGGGCTGGAGCATACCCAGCATTCACTGGACAAGAGGAGGGACACCCCGGAAAGGTTGCTGGTGCGTCACATGGCTAACATTCACCATCAAAACTGCAGGCGATTTAGTGTTTCCAGTCCACCTGACCTGCAAGTGTTTGGACTGTGGGAGGAAAATCCACACAAAAACACTGCAGCCAGCTGGCTCAAGTTCGTGCGCAGAACCTTTTCGCCCATGAAACGACAGTGTTAACTGCTGAGCCACCCACTTAGTCAGTCCCAAGAATATGAAAAATATTACTGAACATGTGTCATCACAGCTTCAAGTAGCGTTAACTGCTGCACCTTGTTGAGTTTAACTCTGTTTTTAATGCACAGTTTTGCCACAGCAGAGATGCTGTGAGAACTTCTGAAACAAAGAGTGAGTCAATTCAGCAGGAAAATGATTCATACTTATTGGGAAATACATATGTGTTACGTTAAAATGTATTGAAACTCTACGGTTGTTTGAAATGGCATATGAAGCACAACAGGGAGACACAAAGCAGATTACCACTTGTTTTCTGTTGTACAGACAAACGTTCCTCCAAACTTAACGTAACACTTCTTTAAGTTATTCAGTGTGAAAAACATTGACAGAATATCCATGTTTAATAGCAAGTGACTGTACTATTGTAGTGCAGATAGGTGATACAAACATAGCCAAGCACAGGAATGTCAAGTCTGTTTATTAGTCAGAGGGCATTCTGGGACATGGAGAAAGCCACTAACTAACGGTAAAAATAGGTTGAGTTAACGTGGGAACATTGAAAGTGATGCAATGGTCAAAATGAAATGACTCTTTAATAACTGACCTTCACAGAATGACAGTAATGACTAAACTAAGTGAGAGTTGATTTTTACTTTTTGACAAAGAGTTCACAGATCATGTTTATTTTTTTGTGTTATTTCATTACCTTCACGACCACAACATGTGAAGATCTCATTTAGATCCCATGACAGCACAGGTTTATAAAGTCACTTTACAATGTACAGTATCTGGGTGACTGACATATTGAAAAATTCCTAAAAATTAACTGCCACTTGGGGTCGCCAAAGAGTAAAGGGGCTTTTTTGACAAAACACTAAACACAGCAAAAGTGTTTTAGAATGAACAAAGACAGAGTTAACCCCCCCCCACACACACACACACACATTATCACCCTCCCTACCTGTCACTGTGAGGCGAGTCTCTTAGAGAGTCATAGGAATCCCCGTACTGCATTCCTGATCCTGACACGTCTGTACAGCCCCAGTGGGCGGCCCTCCTCGCCATGCATGCCGGGCTGCTGCACTTGCTGGTTCCCACAGAGCTGGACAGCCCACCTGACTGGCAGTCTGAGTTCATACTCTCTGTTCGCTCCATGCTCCACGTCTGCTCTTCGTGTCTGCAGGTGTGGGTGTTAGCAGAACAAGTTTAAAAGGTTACAACAGCACTGAGGAGGCAGGAGGATGCAGAGGAAGAAGGAATCCTAGTTAAAGACACTATTCTTCAAAAATGTTCACATGCATTGTCTATTAAACCATCATCAAGTGATATTTTTGATCAAATCACTCTAGGTAAGGTGGCAGAGCTGTTGCCGATTGCATTGACAATCAATAGTCAAATGTACAACTCTACACAGACTGTACACATTTCTTAAGAGTTGGTGGATCAAACGAGAGACTGAATTGCAATCAGTACGAGACTTGTGGGATGCCTATGTTGCTCTGTGTGTATGCTGTATGTATAAGTAAATCTGGGCAAACATGTTGGCCATAAAAGCCTGTTAAGTTGACGCAGTGTATGAAAGCTCACTGAGAAATGACTCTGTGGAGTTAATGTTCTGCCCTCCAGTGGTGAAACTTTTCACGATTCACATAATGACTGACAAATCTGCCACAGGTGTATGTTTCCAGTGCGAGTCTGTTTGATTGCCAGAGTTTTTCTCCTGCTGATTCAGTTGATCACTTTGTTAAAATCAAATTACATTAAAAAAACTTTGTCAAGAAGGGAGAGAGAAGTGACCCCCACCCAGATCCAAACCTGGGTCTACAGGGTAGACGATTGGTACCCTGTAGACCTAGATTCAAATCCGGGTGGGGTGTCTGTTCTCTCCCTTTGCTACAAACTTAAACAAGAATATTTCCTTCCTGCAGATAGTTCTCATTGGAGGTACTTCCTACAAAAGAAACAAGTCCCTATGAAAACTGTTGGCTTCTTATTTAAAGACAAATTAAGAATAGAGAACATCCTATGTTGACCTATGTATACGTGCTCATCTGCATGTGCATGTCTACCTAGAAGCATGTGAGGCAGTGGTAGAGTGGTGGGAGCGAGTTGACATTCGGCTGCCTGCGTAGTTGCCTGCACCCTCAGCTCCGTGGCTGATAACACACTCTGTCGTTGGGACACTCTTGGAGATGTACTGCAAAACACACACACACACACACATACATAAACACATGTTAACGCTATGTTTTCATTTTTAAAATACCAATTTCATATAGTAAATATAGATAAATTATACAAACAAAGAGATTTTTTTATGACAAGAGGATTCCTCTGTACAGATCTGTTGTAACTCCTCATCACAGCTCTCGCTTCACTATTTTCATTGCTGCTATTATGCTGACTCATCCCCATTACATCTCTGAGAGAATGGCTGCTGTTTTCTGCCCTCTCTTTAACATCTGTCCGCTATGTGCCACATATTTTTCCATGTTGTCGGGGGATCAGAGTTTTATTTACATGAGGACTCAAAAATCGCTCTAAAGCCTAAAATAGCTGGCGGAGTTCTGAGTGCCAAAGCTAAATAAAGTCCATGAGTAACCCCACCTATGAAGACATGAACCAGCTCTGTGGACTTCTTCTTCTTCTGTCCCTACTTTGGCATTAATGAATATATGAGGGTATTCTGAACATTTTGACACCAAAATCCTATTTATAGGAAAGTAATATTTAATTAAAGGCAGTAATTTATCTGGTTTTATTTCAGCAAATCCTGTGCACTGATGGGAAGGCAAAGTCAGCCTGGAAATGACAAAGTGTGGCGTCTCTGCTGTTGTTGTACTGTATTATTGTTTTTGTTGAGTGCCGGAAGCTAAAGCACCAAGCACACCCGCTTTGGAACCAACTATGGGTTTAACTAGCGTCTTAAATTTAAAAAAAGCAATTATTATGAAACCTATCCCTCTTGCCATAAACTGACTAATTTTTCCTGGTTTTGACATCAAATCGGGCAGTTACTTTTGTATCATTTTTAAACTATGGTTACTTATTTTTTTCTGCCTTGAATGCAGCCCTGCCTCTGAGAAAACCTTGAGTATATCTGGAGTGACCTACTGTGTGTTTCCTCTCAGCATGGAGTACAGGGTTGTCAGGAGGTGACTTTACTTCCAGTCTGTTAGTTAAATCAGACCTCAGGATCACCTGTACATGCCTCTGCTGTGTGTTTCTACTGTTTGTACTCACGTCAACCATGGGGATCTCCTCGGGACCAGGCCCGGGGTGGTTGGGTCCGTTGGCCAGCATGCGGTTGGGTTGCTCCACACACTGATTCTGGTTCTGGTGTAGGTGACTGTGCATCTTCTTTCTCTGCTTCCTGGAGGGGCAGTGATGAAGGAACAATAAGTGGTCTGTCAAAGTGCTGAACTAGAGACAGTGACTGATATCATTTGCTAGTCACTACAATTGCTCTTTAAAAATTTCTTCCATTGCTTTCTTTAGCTTTCATTACTTCTGCTAGCGCTTCACTCATCACACGATCGTTCTATGGTCACAGCACTGCAGCACCCTCTCTCTATTGCACACCTTTTAGCCACTTATTGGGAGGAAAGTATTCACTGTAAAATGCTCAGGAATGGAGGTCCAACAAAATTAAAGATTATAAAAAATATACTGTGAAGAGCAGTTGGGATTCATTATTAAAGGCTTTTGACCAACTTCTTGTGATTGTGTATTATTCTATATTTGTTTAAGAATGGACCCTTCTCTCTTTTTGGATCATGCTGCTACAATGACAAAGCAACTAAGGATTTAGCTTTTACCTGGTTGGATGTAGTGTAGTGAATTATTCACTACAGCAGTGGTGGAAACTAACAGTGTACAATTACACCAGTACTGTCCAGTACAACAGGACAGTTTTGAGGTACTTGTACTTTGAGTAATTCCACTGTATGACACTTTTATCTTCATTACATTTATTTGATGGCAATAGTTACCAGAAAAAAAACCTAATCTTATAAAATACATTACATTGTTAAATAGTTTCCCAACCTTTTGGGCATGTGACCCTTTACCAAAAAGCAAAGACTAGTTAAGGGGACTCTTGACAGACCGCTATGACCTGCAAGGCGAGAGTCATGTGACTGATTGCCAACCCAGCACTACGATGTAGAGTTGTTTGGTTTTTCCTTTTCAGATTTATTTAGTTTGAATCACTGTTTGTCAAAAACCATCAGTCTCGTGAACCTCACCTTGTAGGTTGTAGCCATTGAGTGTCATGTGACTAGTTGTGGCTCCTTGTCATGTTTCAGGTGTCTATGATTTGTTAGCAGTTCCACCAAAGAGACATTTCCCCTCTAAATTTTACAGCAATGATTATGTAAAAGTGAAAAAAATAAAGACACCATATGAGCAGCAGAAATGACTTTTTTTCTTGTTTCCTCTCTCATTAATCATTTATTTGTCTTGTTACCCCCTTGGAGCGGCCTGAACCCTAGGTTGGGAACCACTGCACTAGCTAACTGTACATAAAGTAGTTCAAACTAGCCCCGCCTCGACCAACTACAACAATGAAATGTTGCTTACTCAGTGATGCATCAGCTGCCGGGTAATAATGTGTATATATCTATAATAATATATCTGCTACAGAGGACATTTTCTGCAGTAGGTTAATTTAAATTTGGAGACTTTCATGAATGGAGAGTGATGTATTGTTTCTTTAAAGGCACATACTTGGTTTTGCAGTAGGCCACCACACAAACGATGCCAACCACCAACAACGCCACACAGATGCCTGTGATCGTCAGCACCCGCCTCTGGTAGAGCTCCTCAGCCTCTGTGGAAGGAAACACATACAAACACACACACAAACACAAACACACACACACATTCACATGCACGCACACATCCATGCATTGCAGAGACACAATCATAAAACAGACAAGAATACACACACACACACACACACACACACGTACAGCATGAGCGCTACTCCATTGATGGTAACTACAGAAACAGGTTACTCACTATTATCTGCTGCCATCCTATCCCCTGTGCTGTCTATAAAACAGCTCCTGCTCTGTCATGTCACATGCCTTTCACTTTTAACTCTACCAGTCATACAGTGCCACTACAACACAGAAGTTATTCTAAAAGATTATAAATATGATAAAAAGCAGAGCTGTAAACCTGAATCCTGTCATAGACTTCCTGCTGTCCCTACACAAGTGTTTTTACAATGGCCATGGGGATGTAATGCTACAGATGGCACTGGAGGGGATCTGAATGCATGCCTGTATGGATGGAATCAACAAAAGACAGAAATTAAATACTCTTTTTGTTCAAAGTGTTAACACCACACTGGGCTGACAGTATAAAGGTTAGGTATTCATAAAGCACACCATAACTATAACTGTCACAAAAGTTATCAAATGTTTTCTATTTTATTTTGACATTAATTATAAAAGAATACATGTGTTTTAATTATCTATATTTTACTTTGTATATATTCCTGCGCTTGCAAGACCGGTAATGTTTTCATACTCTATCAAGGCTTTTAGGCGACCCCGTGGTTATACTGCAGGTCCTCTGACTTAACTGGTTGAGGTTTTCATTTTTTGTCTAAACATCATTAATCTCTGACTCTTGTTTGTTTATTTAAAAGCAGTGTATTGCTGCCTTCTGTAGTTGAAAGCTCCAAGCCTGTTGCACCTGGATCCACAGGGTCCTGGAGGACGTCACTGCAGCAAGGTTAGACATTACACCACTGGAGGTCAGCAAAAACGAGTCACTTTCTAAATAATAGTTTAGTAATCTAAACCTAATACCAAGATTAATCAATGTTGTTTTAGTTTCCTGTCCTTAACGTTTAACTTAAATCATTGTTGTTTTACTGGCATAAATGTGACCATAACTGTTTTTTTGGTTTGAAAAACAGGTGGAAATATTATGGTATCAGTTATTTTTCTGTTGTTGGAAGGAAGTTGCTGTAACATTTATTATAATTGTTGTCTTGGAGTTCTTCATTAATATCACGTAATTATTATCTATATAGTTATTATTAAGACTGTTTTAGCTTCCAATTACTTACTTTATTTGGAAAGAAATATAATACCATAAAAGTATTCACGTTTCCTTGTAAGCTATTTAATTTACCAATAATTACATAGCCAAAATTTATACATTTTACTATTTGCTCACTAACAGTTCTGCAGACAACGCCTCTGAGAGTTTTGTCAACAAAAGCGTTAAACTCCGACAGGTTTGTGGTGATGCAGTGTGAATACCATCTTGGTGTGGTTTCAGTTAATTCTGGATTCTGGGCCTGCTGTGGTGTAACACTCTGTGTCAGAACGGCAAGCGCGACGACACAATGACAGAGGGAGCAACAAACAGAACATGACGGGAAGAGGGAGGGAATAAAAGGAGAAAAGGCTAAGTGGTGAGGAAGGAGGAGCAGGAGGAAACAGAGAGACAGGAGGGAGAGGAAGGGGCTGAGAGGGGAGCAGGGGTGTGTCCAGAAGAAAGGCCCAGGGAGGAGCTAGTCCCCAGAAACCAAAGACTGCCCTGACTTTGTCCCCTTATCAACTAAAATAGGATTACAGAGGCCCTTGGATTGTTAGTTACAGCTGAATTAAAGTCCCTAAAGACCAATCATTGTTTTTCAATGTCATAAACTCAAACATTTGTTAGTTTCAAAGTTTCTTCTCAGTTCTGACTAAAAGTGAAGCTGTCCACTTAACACAGTGATACCAATGAGCAATCAACTAGTTTAAGACTATCTGTCTATATGTATCTAGCTGTGGTTCTTATGGGGGAAGGTTTGTTGAGAAAAAGGTAATAATACATCAGAGAGCAGAATGTTCTGATATCATTTCTGAAATCAGCTTGAATCAGGAACATGTGGATCAAAAACTGTCCCCTTTACCTAATTCATCACCTTACCTTTCCCTCTTTCCCCTCCCTCTAGACACGCCACTGAAGGGGAAGGAAGGAAGGAAAGAAGGAAGGGGGGGTGGGGTTTCTAAATAAAGGGCCTCTGTGGGGATTGACAAGCCTACGAGAGCCTTGGCCCGGCATTGTGTGTGTGTCACAGGGTACTGATACAGAAAGGCAAGGGAAATGGGAAGGCGAGCTCTCTGGCACAGTGGAGCCAACAGCAATCGTGATTTAGGACAGGCGAGCTCTTGACTCTGACACTGAGTCAATCAAGGGCAGAATAATAAGGACAGACTATGTGGTCAGGCCTTTTGCTCGCTTTTGGCAACGCTTTGCAAAAATACTCGCAGCTTGCATGTTTTTATTCGACAGGCTGCTGAAGCCAATATGCACATTGCCAAAGCCCTGAGGACGAGCCAGTTATTTGTATTTATAGATGATGTGAAACATTCTCTGATTTTTGGACAAAGAAGGTAACATTTGCTCCGATATGGTGTCCAGACAATCACAAATTTGTTTGGTATAAGGACAATTACATTGTGTTTTAATTATAATTCTGCACTTTCTTTCATTCATGTATCTTTCCCAGTTAATATTCTCTCTTTCTCTAAAGTCTACTTTTCCAATATTGTCAGAATGTAAGAAGAGTGCATGCAGAGAAGGGAGGTTACATGTATTTAAAGCAGGTTAGTGGGTAGGAGAAAAAGAGGGACAGTTTGAGGGAGACCCAGTTGTTGGTTTTAGAAAGAAGATGGCACAATAATGTGTGACTGTGAGAGGATCTTGGCAAACCCTTTAAGCACAGCAAAATGAATAATAATGTTCCATACCCATAAATTCAATTCTGAGAAGCTCTGCCAGCGCAGAAAGTTGTCGTGGTAAAAGGAAAGAGACAGATAGGGTCAGGTGTAATGTCCACTTTGGAGCAGATATAGTATTTTCATGTCCTGTATACGCTGAACCAGGATATGAGTTAATCAGTGCTGTCAGCCATGGCGACTGACATGTGTGCCGTCCAGTAACAGACAGACAACCCAGACAGCCTCAGCTCTGTGATCCCCAGAAATTAAAAGAAAAAAAAACAACAACTGAACCAAACAAAAAGCGAAGGGAAAAAATGAACCAAAGGCAGAAGGAAAGAGAAACTAACAGGCAGGAAAAGACATGCAGCGACAGACGGACAAAGACAGCAAGACAAGAAGCCACATCACTTACTGCTATATTTACTAGACCTCATTTCTGGAGTAAACAACATTGGACAGAAAATAAACAAAACAAAAAAAACAAAACAAGAAAAACAAAAGATAAAAAGCAGTGAGTTACTCTCCAACATAAAAACACAGTACAGTCGATGAGACTGGCACAGCAAATGGGGTGGGTGTTGTAACTCATTTGACTAATGGCGATTGTGTGCCTTTGTATTGATTACGGCATACCTCTTGTATAGCAATTTGTCCCACTATTGCTGCGTACAGCTATTATAACCTCTCATGTGATTTACAGAGAAATCATCTCGGCATTCGCAATTTTCCACGGCTTTGCATGCATTACTGGCCGTAAGGAGAGATTCACATACAAAAGCCAGCCAATCTACTGTCCACCCTAACCTTAACTACTCTGCATTTTGAAAGCGCTTTACATTTGTACTGCTAGAAAAGCAGGCAGTAACAAATCAGCATGTATTTCAAACAGCAGAAACTGTTCCCTTAACTGACTGAATGAGGATCACAATGCAAAACAAAAGCATGGCACACAGACAGATTTCGGTGCGTAGACAAGGCTTGACGATGGGGTCATAATAAGCAGACATTACATACTATGATATATTATGATGTAAAATCTGTTCTTGGTTAAAAATATGACATTATTCAATGTAGAAACCTCCGCAACAGACAAACAGCAAAGCAAGACAACATGGCGTGGAGCAACAGTGTTTAACCCCTGGAAACAAGAAGAAGAGGGTCATTTTAATCCCTCTGTTTTATCTCTCTGTGATTGCTGAGCCAGTAACAGGAGCATGACACAGCCAGTGGAGGGAGGAGCAGTTTCTTTCATCTTATTTTGCCAATACAGTTTCAGTGTCACTGCCCATGCAATCACAGGAGAGTGACAACACAAGCCCTCATTTGCATCCCTACGATTTAAAGGAAAAGTTTGACAAATGTGCATATTTGCTTTCTTGCCCAGCGTTAGATGAGAAGACTGATACCACTCTCGTTTTTGTATAGGAAATATGAAGCCAGAGCCAGGACATTATTAGCTTAGCTTAGCATACAGACTGGAAACAGGAAGAAACAGCCAGCCTCACTCTGCCACACGGTAGAAAAAACGACTGCCTACCAGCACCACTGGTCTTCAAGTAACCTCTGACTAACTTCAAGACAGGAAGTCACTGCTTCTGAAACCACAACTTGTAGTTTTTTACATTTAAATAAACCAGATAACATTTTAAAAAGAGAGATTTAGAGGAGCATTTTGTTACATTTGACCAAAGCCAGGCAAGCTGTTTCTCCCCATTTCCAGTTTTTTGCAAATGCTAAATGCTAACTGCTAACTGTAATCCTAGCTGTCGTTTAATATTAACTTACTAACGACATTGAATAAGTGTTTTTCACATAAATGTCAAACTGTTCCTCCACTCACACCGATGAAAAGCAAAACATGTGACACCATTTTGAACATATCAAAAGTCAACCCCAAAACATTTCAAGCAGAATTTAGCCACATGCCATAATGAGAGATTTTATCAGATGATCCATGGATGCTCAGGGTGAAAACAGCAGGTTGTCACATTCGTCGCTGTGGGGTTAGTCCTAATCTCTGAGTTTAGGACAGGTCCCACTGATGTGATATAAAGAAACTTGTCTTATGTGAAAATCAATATCACAAAAGGACTGGCTCTCAGATGCAACCATGAGTGATGTTTTCAGATCTCATTACATTAAGACTTAAAATGACATATTCCAAGCCTAAATCTCATTCTCATTCACTTGCCAAATAATTTGGATTTTGGACACGCTGTAGCTTCTCGTATTGACTGGAGGCTGTTCAAAACAATGTCAGAAGGACTTACATTGTTCTCCATCTAAAGCCTTCAATTGTCAGTCCTGCTCCTACTCCATAAAGTAAAATCAATTCAATATTTTTGTTTATAAGAGAGGCACAGCACACAGCAATGACTTACAACCTTTTATTAATAATTCCTATCCACATGGTTTAGCCTTGATAGTTGGAACATAGAAACCTAAGCAGCACCAATGGACCACTTACAAAGAAAAGTGACAATAAATCCAACAAAAGAAAATAACTTCAACCTCCTGCATTGCTTATTGTGTTAATTCTCTGTCTCCTCTGTTTCTTTTTATGCACTTCTCTGGATCAAGCTGCAAAAGTATTTGTATGCAATTTACAGCTTATAAATACAGAATTTTTTAAATGTAAGCGTAAACACAACGTTAAAATTTGGTGCTGACTGTCGAGCTGTCTGGAGCTTTATTTTAGAAAATGGGATAAGAACATTCTCCTAACTAATCAGAAAAAAATGTCAAGATACGTAACTTGTAAAACACAATGCACAAATAAATGCAGAGTGATTTGTATCTATAAATGTGGATCTGTACCTGGTTCTTTAATTTACAGCTTGTATATCATCATTTCCATTTTTCAGTGGTATATATTTGTGAATCTCCACCTGCTCGTGTGGATTCTTTTGAGAGTGTTGTTCTGCGCCGTTGGTGTCACACATATAATTCCCATGACCAAGCCTTTCCAATAATGTAACATTTTTGGAAGCCAACAGTACATATTATGACTAATATGGTGAAGAAGAAGAAGAAGAAGAAGAAGAAGAAGACCAAACTAAATGCTGTCACTGGTTGCTTGTTTGGGAACTGTAACTGGTGGCTAGTTCACATACAAATTATGATATACGAGTTGTAAACTAGAGGAAGAGATACAGATACAATCACTCTGCATTTATTTGTGAATTGTGTTTTGCGAGTTACATAGCTTGACATTTGTTATCAAATACTTATGAGACTGTTTTAATCCCATACTTTTTTTATGCAGCTTTCTCTGTGTCCAGTACTATGTGATATGCTCTAAATACGATTTCAAGCAGATGGACTAGTGGGAAAAATATCTTACGTGTACATTTTAAAAAATCTCAACTGTTTATTTCCGGTGTTCAGAGGAGCACCACAGAGGAACCAGGGGAGACAGGCAGACAAAGAGGTGGACAAAGAGGCATGCAAACTCACATTTACACCCCCCACCGTAACACACACACACACACACAGACATGTTAACTTACATGAAACATAAGAGCAGGTTCGCAAACACAATTACACACACTCACACACACAGAGCGCTCCCTCCCCCCAACCCCATATCATGCAGCATCTCAGTGAGAAGGAGACAGACAAAGAGCAAATGGACATACTGTAGAAACCGGCCATGACGGAGTTTTGACAGCGGTCCCCCGTATAGTCATTGGGACACCTGATGGAGGGAAAACAAGACACAGAGGGGGGGAAAGGGAGGTGGGGAGGGTTAAAGATACAGAGGGAAGAGAGGGGGATAAAACAGGAGGCAGGAGAGGAGAAGTACACAAAGACAGATAGACAAGAGGGGGAAAGAAAGAGGAAGGGAAGGAGGGAGACATAAGAGAGCAGAGAGATGAGGGGTTAGAAACAGCACAATCCACCAACTACAGAGAGAGAGATGGCCTGCATACCGTGACATTGCCGGCATCAATATGACATCACTGCTACAGTTAAGACATCATCACAGTCATGAGGGTCATGTGATGGTGGTGCAGGGAGTAGGTGGGGCCAAGCGTACAGTTGTTAACCTCCAACCCCTCTCACACACAAACACAGATGACCGCAAGCACACGCACAAACACACACACACATTCTCTCTCTCAATTGCCTTTATAGTAGATTATGGCCTCTCATTCATTGCATTAATTTCTTAAACCCAGACCAAAACCATGATGAAACAGAAAAGCAAAGCAAAGAGGAACTTTTAAGTAGATCTGATTTATAATGGACATCCATAATTTTGATGTCCATTATAAAATATTTCTGTAAAAACGGTAAAACAGCAGACAAAGTCAATTTATACTGCCATTTTCTGCCTGTAAAACTTGCTCAGTCTCAAGAAAGTGTTCTTTGCACATGATATCATCTCAATGTAAAGTCTATGGTATGAGCCATAAGGGACAGGGAAAGAGACACACTGCATGTGTCCTAAGTTGCCCAAAGCAGCAGCAAAGCAAAGGGAGAAAACCTTTCTGGAATATATGCTGCCAGAGTTATGTTCAAATAATTGGCCGCCCATTTCTTCATACTGTATAAAATTTCTCCCTAATAAATGCATTTTATCATGAGTCCTTTATTTCAAAACTGACATCATCCATCCATCCATCCATCGTCAACCGCTTATCCTGCGTACAGGGTCGCGGGGGGGCTGGAGCCTATCCCAGCTAGCATAGGGCGAAAGGCAGGGTACACCCTGGACAGGTCGCCAGTCTGACATCATCCAAGATTAACAAATCAATCTAACTGACTTGTAGATTACCATTATAATAACAGGATCATTTTCACTGACTAACATGCTAGCCAGTGCATGTTAAGCAATATGGGAAGAAAAACGTGTTAGTAAAAAGTTGCCTATTTACACATCCAGCAGATACAGAGCAACATTAGCATTCATTTTGAGTTCCTGGAAACCTGATGAATCTAAATCAAATATTCACACTGCATATTAGCTCTGTTTTTGGTCTCCACCAGCTCTTTAGCTGCTACATTTTCTGCTTTCTTTTTCTACTAATTGCAAACTTCATCTTTCTGCTGTTTAGTGCTGAACAGGTGGCTTTTCCCACTGAAAACAGCTGCCATTGCAAACAACGAGAAAAAAGAAACTATTGTTCTACTATAGGGAAACTGCAAGGTCAGGTGATAGTTCTCTGTGTCTGTCACAAAAAGTGATTTTTTGTGACATAGTGATTTGATCCACTGTTAATAGAAAAATACTGAAAATATACTTGACATGAATAGCGTGCTAAATGTATTATGTTATTAACATGCCAAAGGTGGATGGAATATGGAATTTGTAAACAAATGTATTGCATTACTGGCTGCCTAGATACTTTCTGCTATGCGTTTAACTTTATCAATATGATGCAGTGTAGAGTTACAATCATCACATAAGTACTTAGAATGTCTTTGAATGTTGTCAGGAATGGCTCTGCCTTCTCCCCATCCTCTTGTTACTTGTGTATTCCCTTCCCAGTTGTCTTTGTCTGTCTCTGTCTTTCAGTCTGTGTGTTGTGGGCGTGTCATCCTGGCTCCCTCTCTCCGGCTCACCGCCTGCAGCTCCGCTCACCTGAGGCTCGTCAGCTATCAACCCATGCTGTTAAAACCCTGGCTCTACAGTCGATCCCTGCCAGTTCGTCAGTTAACATTCTGTGGTAACATGTGATTCTTGTTGCCTTTTTTACTAACGCCATTTTCCTGTGCCTGTCTACATAGAGAGACCTCAGTCGTGATTGGAGACGCTGCATGCTAGCCTAGAGAGAGTCCTGACTTCCCTGCAACACACCCTAGTTAGCCTGAGACCCCTGCTCCATCCAGCCCACTTGCTTTTCCCCCAGTCCTGTTATCTGTGTTCTGAATAAAACTGAATTACCGTTCATCTACTTCCTGGTCTGCTTTTGAATCCATTTATCTGAAACCTAACAAATGTCTCCTGTAGAATATTTTGAGGTCAAAGATTAATGCAGGAAATCAAAGCAGTACCCTGTTTAGTCGTGCACATGCAGTGATTACGGAGAGTGCTGCTGCATTCTCCATTGAAAACAACATCCTTGCTTTGTGTAGTGCTGTGACTGGTGTGGAAGCATGGTAACCCTCACAAACCTTTAAAGAGGTCATACAATACTATTTGCCTTCTTGCTTTTCCTTTATTGTGTTATCTCTTTTTTTCTGTGCATGTAATGGATTTGCAGAGTGACAGTTACTATCTCCCACAGAAAACACTGACTGAAAACAGCACGTTTGTGGGTCAGCCTTTACTTCTGTAACTTATCTGCGTCAGTATGTAACACGTGTCAGTGTTTGCCAAACCTCAAACACTGGTGGAGAAACACACTGAGCTGTAGTACACACAGTGATAAGTGACAAGCCATCTGTCAGCTAACTGCCCCCACCCTCCCTACCAAACGTTAGATACCCTCCAGGCAGTCAATGGACATAAAGTTGTGCTGCAGAAATGTGCAGTATGACAAAAGTATTGTGTTATTTGAAAATTAAACCACGTAAACCTATTCTGGTAAAACCAAAATAAAATTATGGACCTGTGAATATTATAAACTGAGCCTTCTAGAATAAATACTTGACAAACTGACAAATGCCAAAATAGAAATGTGTGAAATTCAACAAGAATAAAAATATAAGAGGGGCACACACACACACAGCACACAGAGAGACAGCCCTCCACAGTGTTTGAGCATGAAAATGGCTGGAATAGGTTTTGGTATTTCTTGGGCATAAATAACAGCAACAGTTTACATGCAGCTGCAGAATGTGGTGTTTTGTTTCTGGTTGGGTGGCGAGCTGTCAGCAATACCACAGCTGAATATGATTCATATTCTGGCATCAGCCATCAAACTCACAACACTGAAACTAACGAGTAGGCTCCTAACTGCATCACAGTAACTAGGAAATTTCTCCATATACATGGTCTAAAATATAAGTATTTTTGATACTTTTCAAGCTAAGCATGCCTTTCTTTTATTCTTATCAGCTCTTTAAATGAAACACTACATGACCTCATTAGAACTGATGTCCTTGAATATAAAAAAGCTTTTTGAGAAGCTGAAATGTCTTGTTATAAGACATGCTGAATTGTGTGTTATAATGGGTGTCATGGCTTTTTCCTCAGCCAGGCATAATTGATTTTATATTTGCATTGCCATAATTGATGGTAAATCAAATTTTACTGCAGTCAAATGAAAAATAGGGATGTTATAGAAAATGTGGTCCAACTGCAGTGCACCTTATACTGTGGAAGAACCACAGTGTTATGATCTTTTGGGTGTGGCCCCTTTACAGTCATTATAGGATAACAGAAGCCCTCTGGCTCTAACGACCATATTGTATTTATTAGGGTGATTAAGTATCGGGCCAACAAATGTATCCAGCTTAAATGCAAGGACGTTAGTCTTAACCGCATGTATATACTGTCCATATAACTGACTGGGTATCCTTTTCTCCTCTTTCTCACCACTAAAGAGACAACTTGCATTTTGAATCAATTACAGCAAAAACCCTCGGAAGAGCCCACTCAGCAATTTCCCATAGAGTTATAAATAGAGCAGAGAGAGAGAGAGAGGTGGGAGACACTCTGAGCAGAAGCAGCCCTATGCCGGCAGAGCTTTTACTGTATATCATTTCTTTTCCCTTTTGCCTTTTCTCTTTCTCTCTCTGCTTCACATTTCCCCTCTTCTCTCCACCCTTTATTTATCTGCCCATGCTTGCTTTTCCTTTTTTCACGACTCTACTGTTCTTGCAGCCATGAGGGGGAAAAAACAGCACACCTTTTGTTCCAACCATTTGAATGAAAGCAAAGCCTGTGATTCATTTTGTTATATTCATTATACAAAGCCTCATCAGATTTAAGGGAGAAAAAAAAACACAGCGATGAACATTATGTTCAGACATCAATACTAGCCTGAACTCATGACATTTATAGATTAGATTAGATTAGATTATATGAACTTTATTGATTCAAATGGATAATTGGGCATTTTCAACCGATAGTTGGGAATACAGGGTCTGATTCTGCTGGATGCCAGACTAGAGTTCACCAACAAAGTTCAGATGAAATAGAATCAGGTCTATCTGCAGCTCTACACAGAAAACTATAACATAGGTTGAAAGGAAAATTGAGTAAGCAAGACACACCAAGCTTTATCTGCAACAGCTCGCCAGAGGCAATGTTTGTATGTTCTGATCTCCACTTAAACCTCCACACTCTGTTTTAGCCAGGGTGCCTTTCTGTGTGTGTTGTCCTCCACTTTAACCTACAGACTCCATTTTGCAGAACAGCATTACTTTCCCCTTCAGAAAAGAGGAGATTATACGTTCCATGGTCGGCACAAACGAGCTTGGAAATACCACCTTACATTTCAGGGATATTAGCCATTTTTGCTGTCTGCCAGTTCTATGCAGTGCACTCATTTGGAGCTGTTGTGCAGAATCGTGAGTGTCTTCGTATGCGAGTGTGAGCAGAGGTCTACATATTTCTAAAGTGAACAAGCCGAGCAGACAGTCTACAGACAGCAGTCTTATTTACATGCTGTTTTCCAACGACCCAAACAGACAGGCCAACAAAGGATGACAAAGCTGAGAAGCTACAGTAACTCTCTGTAAACTGCTGGCTGGTCTGCTGTAGCTTCTTGAAATATGCAGCATGTCTGTATGTAGCACAGTCATGCACAGAAGGTTGTACAATCCTGCATATTTTGTTCCCCTAAATTGCTATATACGCAGCTTGTAATGTCTATATGCACCCTCTCCAACAAAGTTTTCTGCTTGTCAGCACCAGGAAAAAAAATCCTGATTTATCCTTCAGCAATGACCGGAAGGTACATCAGATGAGAGATAGAGAGAAAGGCAGGGATAGAGAGAGTGAAGCGGGGAAGTAATATATATATA
>JAPMOB010221038.1:0-11593 GCA_029875015.1 Lepomis gibbosus | reverse complement strand
CTCACACCTGCCTCACCGAGTTTCACCGTGCGATTCATCCATTTCAGCGTTTATTCATTAACTTAAAAAAAAGCCTCACAGTTGAAGAAATATTCATTTCATAGGCAAAGTGTCAATGAATCGCCAGAATCAGCATCTTAATTTTAACAGTAAAATAAAACAAATATTCTCATTCGCCTCCAAAGTGTGTGTTTTATTTTTTTCCGGGTGAAATGTGACGTTAATAACGCCAGTTTTGAGGGTCTGAAGAGTCTCAGGGAGAAACAGGTGAGCTGAAGTGAAATCTGACCGCCTTACTCAGATAAATCAATGCAGGTTTAAATCACCTGAACACAAAACCACATCCATCCACGTCCAAAACCCCCCAAACTTCAACACATCCTCATGATTTCTCTGCGGATTTAAACTGCATCTGTAGATTTGTTTCATGCAGGAATTTAGTGCAGAATTAACCTTTTTTATGCAGCAACAAAAAAGAAAGTTTAATTTTAACCTTTTATTTTTATTTTTTTACAAAGCAGCATTTTGTGTGTACATTTTTTAAAAGTTTCTTATTAAAACACATTACGTCCTTTTTTAATTCTGCATGTAAAAACATTAAAATCCAAAATTCAGCAACCAACTTAATTGTCCAGAGATGTTCATAGAAGACAGAAACAGACAACATATGAAGATTTATATTTACAACTAAACAACAACAAAAAACAGAATCTAAATTTCCTATGAGTAAACATTATTTTCATTATTGTTTATTTTACGGATTCATTTCTTGATTAATTGGTTATTTAGAAATTCATCAAACTGTAAAAATAAATCCGTCCTTCACAGTTTCCCAAAGTCCCAGTTGACAAATTCAAATGTTTTGTTTTGTCCAAATATGTTTACTTTCATAGAAGATTAAAGAAAAAGCTGCAGGTTTTTATATTTGAGAAAGCCGGAGACTTAATTTATGAATCATTTATCAAGATTTTCTGTCAATCATCTAATCGATTAATCGGCTCTTCATTTCAGCTTCAGCTGCTGTTTTGTCTGCTTGATGCTGCAGCAACAGTGTGAAGCACAGCTGAGGAAAAGATTTGCATTTACAGTATATTCTATATAAATATATATATATATGGTCTGTGTTACACTCTAATAAACAGTTAATAACATGACTGTTAAACCAAACAAAGTCATGGGAAGTTTTATTTAAAAACTTGCATCTATAGAACAAACAACAAGAAAACATATAAAACCCAGCCGTGCGTTTAAGGTTTGAAGGTAGAAAAGAAACATGTTTGTTTTGAGGCTGAAATTGAATGTAAATGAAACAAACTTCCCCCCAAAAAAAGTCTCGTTTTGTCCTCAGTGAGTCTGTGAATCTGATTTAAGAAGGTGGAAAGGAGTGTCTCGGTGTGTCAGCTCTCTCTCTGCTGCAAAATGCCTCCTTCACAACCTGTAAATCTGCCCTTAAATGAAGTGTGACTGTTTAAATAAGACGCGGCGAGGCGTCGGAATAGATTTGTCAGGTGTGCAGAGGTGATTTCTTTTTTATTTTTAGATGCCGTCGTCCGTCTGATCTGTTTCTCTGTTTGGTGGAAAAGAAGCTGCATAATTTGTGGTGTGATTCTTAAAGGAAGCAGGGAGATAAATAATGAAACCCTCATGTTACTGAGCGAGTGAGTGCGAAGACGTCGGTCTGAATCACGCGTGTCAAAAACCCCAAAATCAAATATCACAAATTTGCCTTAGAGGGCTTTGCAGTTTATTCATCGTTAGACACCATCTGTCCTCCTTCAGGACGCTCAGATGTGGGAAGATAATAACAGAGACAGAGCGACTGGCTGTGGAATCACAGTTTTAGGTGAATGAAGTTTGACATGATGTAAATATTAGGAGTTTAACAGCGTGTGATATATCAGTACTGACAGGCTGCGTTCACAAACCAACTCTTTCAACATTTTATTTGTTTTTAATCTGAGAATCTGCAGAAATGTCCAGCAGACTGCAGCTGCTTGTTTGTCATCTCATCCATCAGATAATCTGGTTATTGGTGAAGTGACTGTTAACCTGATCGAGCAGCAGGAGTCGCATCACGTCTGATATCTTTAACTCTCACAGTTTTTCCGTAACTCACCCACCTCTTACTTGCCTACACACGCGTGTTGGCATTTAGATTTTAAAGTTAGAGCTTCGAACGTGGCAACAGGTCGTCCTCCGCGTCATGTGGTGCTGCACGGGGGGGGGGACATCACTAAAAGATACGGCGTGGAAATATAGATAACCAATAAAAAAAACACACAGATGCCGCAACAGCGTGAGAAAAGGGGAACTCGTCCCACAGGAAGTTCTCTTTCCAAACTACCTTTTAAACGATCAGAGACTCGTTCTCCTTCAAAATGTGGAGCTCCAGCAGGTTTAAAATAACTCAGACCGAGCAGAAATCCTCATTCTGACCTGCAGCATTTGAGATCTGCTCCCTAATAATTATTAAGAAGGAGACGAAGGACATGCAGAACCAAAGTACCTCCAAAACCAGGACCCAGAGTGGTCTGACCAACGTGTGCTTCTACATACAACGCAGGAGAGTTTGTCCAATATCAAATTATATGTATATCTCACCGCACACAAGGCTTTAAGCCTGTAGATCGAGTGGGAATCAATCGATTTATCTCTGGATTTCGGAGAGTGTTTGAAATCTCGTGTCACGCCAAGAGCACGCCGCCTTTTCGCAGCGATGGCACGACATTAATGTCACATAAAGAAACAAGACGCTGAAAAAGGGCAACACGAGGGGAGCTAATAATCCAGACTGTCTGTAACCGTTTGAGTTTAAATTCATCGTTAATGTTGTAAAATCCCCAAAAGGTTTTAATCCTCCTCAGAGCGAGCTGTGGTGTCGATTGTACATTCACAGACTCCTCATCTACGAACCTCAAAGCTGAACTTGAACCTCTCACACGTGCATCATGAATCAGTAACTATAGAAAAAGATGCACCTCACTGACTTTAATAAACCAGATATTTAAGCTTTATTTAACGTGAATGTATTTATTCAAGAGAAGGTGAGATAATTTATCTGTAGACGACGTGAACAATGAAACCAGAAGCAGCGTGTTGTGTTCGTGCTGGGCGTCGCAGGAAGACGCAGGTTTGAATCCCGCGTGGTGAAGAAGTCGTTCTGCAGCTGTTTGCTGTCACATTTCATTGTTTTCCTTCGTTTGGTTTTGTTGCACAAAGGTTAACCCCCCCCCTCCCGCTCTCACGTTCAGCTCGCCCTTCGGTCCCTTCGGACGCTCATCAGGAAGTTATTTAGCTTAAATATCAAATATTAGTGCCACACTGACGCACCTCTGCTGCACAGCTGACTTCACAGTCATCAGCTGAAGACGCTGATAACAAGTCGGAGATGAAAGCAAAGCAATGATGTTTAAGATTAATCATGAAGTCAAATCATGAAAACAAAGCGGTACGTTACAAATTGTGAAATCGCACGTTTGTGTTTTTTATCAGAAAGGACACGAGGGGAGAGAGAGAGAGAGAGATGGTGCAGCGATTCAAACTATTTTCTTTCTCCACCTGTGAATATTAGTTTGTGTTTTTTTTTGTCAGGAGAGATTAATTTCAAAGTGTTGACGGTTCACTCTCACGAAAAACCGAAACTCACCTGTGACTTGTGTAGTGAAGGTGTGCTGGAGGTCAGAGGTCAGAGGCCTGTCAGTTTCACGGTGTTGCTGTGTGTGTGTTTGCTGTGTGTACTGCGGTGTGAACCTTACTCAGAGAGGTGGAGTCCTGGCAAATGTTTGAAATGTTTTTGCTTCATTAGAAAGTGGACAGTAGAGAGGAAACATGTGGAGAGAGAGAGATATGAGGAACAACGTGGACGCCTTAAAACCCTAATCCACCAGCACGCCCTTGCGACTGAGCGCTAATAAAAAGCAGACTGACCTCAGACGTCGTTGCTCGTGGCCTCTGGTCGCAGGTTGCATGTCTGCGTGTGAGTTTCTCCTGTCAGGCTCACTTTTAGACGACAGAGGAGATCTAACTGCACAGTTTTTCACACGAAGAGCACCGCTGAGAGAAAACTAAACAGGATTCGGTGCAGCTGAAGTTTATTTTGGAATTCATCAAAATTAAACCATTTAAGCTTCAGTCCCCAAATCTTTTTTGGGCCATCTTAAGCCTTCATCATCAGGGTGATGTTTTGAAGCCTTGCTGCTTCTTAAAGTTAGAGACTTAAAATTGGATGATTTTAAAACCCTGGTAATCGATGTGAGACCCGGCTCCCATTAAAACCATCATGTGTAAATGTAAAGTGAATAACAAAGCAGCACTCACACTATTAGTCCGGTTTCTTTATTCTTTCATCAGCTTTTTGCCTGATTTGAGATCTTACTTGTCTCCACATTGTCTATGTTCAGATAAAGTTGTTGTTGGACGTTAAACATCTCGTAAAAATTGTCCTTTCGGCGCTAAAACTCGTTCTTATCTAGTCACTGTGTTTGTAACTGAATCCTAAAACATTTAGTTTCTTAAAACTACAAAAAAGAAGCTAAATTTAGAGAAAAGTAAACAGGACCACTAAAACCATCGTGTGTAAATGTAAAGATTATTAGACCAATATTATTCATCAGATTTTTACCTGATTTGAAATTTTAATGTCTTTATACTAAATTATTTTAGATAAAGTTGTAAAACATCTGGTAAAAAGTGTCCTTTAGTTTTGTTTTCTGCACCAAAACGCTTTCTGATTGAGTCGTTGAGTTTGAGTCTAAAACATTTAGCTTCTTTGATCCGTTCATGTTTGCGTCTTAATCGACCGTCGCCCTTAATGATCTGATGTTTTTGGGGGAGGTATTCAATGAAACCGGCACCTTTTCTGCTTCCTTAAACAAATAATAGTTTGTTTCTTTTGATTAAATTCTGTAGTTTTTAGTTTCTAATATTTCCAAAGTCAGACTTTCAGTGAATCCGTCTCCATCTTGCTAAATGTCGGTGAAAACAAGTCTTCTTCATTCTGTCTGTGACAAAGTTCGGCGTGTTTTATAAATATATTCTAATGTTGCCACTAAAACAAATCAAAAAACCTGGGTGAGGCTGTTTCAGCAAACAGAATATGAAGCTGGAAGTTTGAGGATTAAACGTGAAACCTTGACATTTCCCCTTTAATGACGCTGAAGCTCTTTTCTGTAAAATAATAAACTAGTTGAATTGTTCTGAAGCTGCCCTGGAGGGTTTAACCCTCCAGAGCTGATTGATGCCTTTGTTTTCAGCACAAATAGACTTTTAGGACTCGGTAACAGGCGGGAGGTTGTGTGTTAAGATGGAGGCTTCTCCTGCAGGTTGAAGCTCCAGGTGAACAGATTTCCCTCGACCCTCCCTGACAGAAAGAAAAAGAGCAAAGAGTGAGCAGAGTGAGTGATCCTGCCCTCCACGCCCTATCTTTGTCCTCTGGGGTTAAAGGGAGGGCGGGTTGGGGGGCGTGTGGGGGGTTGTAAAGTACAGGTTCCCAGGCTCGGTGGGGGAGGAGGGGGAGTTCAGGTAGGGTTTGGTGGAGGTGAATAATCGCCGACCGGGGGATTCCCCACTTCGTCGGCGGCGTCATTCGTCATCGGGTCAATCATCTGGGTGTTCGGCGTTCCACTCGACGCTCCCCGGTGGCGGGCAGGAGGATGGGAGGGAGGCGGGGGATTGGGAATTTGTACGCAGAGACAGATGCGTAGCGTCTGGCAGTGATGGATCTGAGCGCTGAGAGACTTTTTATCAGAGTCGTAACTCATGACGGCGGCCGAGGAGTGATGGAGAGGTCGGCCGAGGCCCCGACTGCTCGCTACCTTTTCCCTCCCCCTTTTTAAACATCTTATTTCCCACCCGGGTGAGAAAAAATGCACTTCCTCCTGCATTTGCATTTGTCAACACCCTCCTCCCCTCCTCCTCCTCCTCCTCCTTCACATGCACACAATTAAACTCTCCTGAACGCCGCCTTACAAACGTGTTAGATAATTAAACAGCCAGCAGATGCCTCGTCAGCCTCGTTACTGTAAATTCTCGCCGCCGCCGCCGTGGAAGTGAAGTTGACTTGTGTAAATAAACCGCAGGCGCTCGAGCGCGGCTGCTCTGCGGCCTCTGCTGAATGTCAGCCGCTGCAGGCCGGCCAGCTAATCAGAAGCAGCGACGCACAAAAAAAAAGCTGCAAACAATTAACCCGAGCTGCGTCTGAGAGGAGCAGGTGACCAGAGTAATGGGCTCGGCCACGGCCAGTGTGTGTGTGTGTGCGTGTGTGTGTGACAGGCAGTGTGCGGGTAAAGGATGTGTTTAAGGCGGAAACAGCTGAGTAGAGAAAACATGCAGCTGCATTAGTGCGGCACTCCATCCATCCTGAGAGCAGAGAGGTAAAATATCAAAACAAAAACACCTCAAAGATGTAAGAAAAAAAATTCTTCTTCAGATCCTAAAAAAACCCTCCATGCCAGGAAAACTCAGATTTACTGGACCCTGAATGCATCAAACCAACCAGTTTGATGAATAAATGAAGAAAAAAAACACTTATGAAACCTGCTGTTTCTCTTACTGGTCAGGACAGCTTCGTTCACCGAACTCTATTGGAAAAATCAGCTATTTAACGTCTTGTAGATCTACATTTTCAGTTTATACCTGCAAATAAATTTCCTTATCCCAATTTTTCTTTTCTCAATCGACCTAAAACGTCTAACATAGTCGTGAATCGTAAAGTCATCAGATTGTTATACTTGACCTAATAAAACCCCAGATTTACTGGACCCCGATCCAAGAAAATAAACAGTAAAAAAAATCTTACTGCAAACACTTTTACTGTTCAGGACAGCTTTATTCACCAAACTCCATTGAAAAAATCTGCCATTTTACATCTTTCTAGATATCACATCTAGATTTTGAGTTTTCAGCAGCAAATTTCTTTTTCTAATTTTAGTATTTTCTCTACTGTCATAACACGTCAAACATAGTAAGAGTACAATACTTGACCTAATAAAACCCCAGATTTACTGAACACACCACACAGAGCACAGGTGAACAAATGCTCACTTCTACTCACCTCAGATGCGGCAGTGTGAGTTTAATGTTACAACACATCACCGGGATGTAAATGTTAATGATTCGATTGTTGACGGAGCAGCTCGGGCCGTTGCCCAGTTCGCAACGCAGCGCTGAGTTTCAGTGTTTTCAGTATGTCTGTGTGTATCTGTGTTATTGTTGTTAGCGTTGTCAAGTTGAGGGTGAAGCTGCAGAACAAACAGCCGCAGGTCCGAGTCTGACGTCCGTGAAACCTCGTCTGGTTTCACAAATGCATTTTCGCACAGAAGGTACCCGTTAGCGCACACACCGCTCGCACGCTCGGCCAGGAGTGTGTGAGCGTGTGCAGAAGCCCCTCAGTCTAAAGACTAATTTGTTGGTAATTGCAGCATGACAGGAGCAGCCATTCCAGCATCGAGCCACCGTTTCCCCGAGCCAGTCACCCTAATTAGGAATGACACACACTATTAAGGTGCACAAATGGAAATCAGTCGGCGGGCGTTTTCCTCCCTGGCGGCACCGCCACAGCCATCGAACCCACCGCGGACCTCCCACAATGCAACTGCGCTGGATTTGCTGTCCTGAAAATCAAAACAACTTGGATTAAGTAGATAAATAAACAAATGTATAAATCAGATTTAGTCATGTAATGTGATTTGATTACATGTAGTTACTCTGATGTATGAAAACAAAGCCGGAAATTTAAACGAATAGTGCACAAAACGTTAAATAGGGGATTTTTCCAATGGAGTTTGGTGGTCCTGACAAGTTTGATTAATTCAGTATAGTGCAGAATTGTCTTGTCTTTTGTTCTAACCGATCATACTGAGACATACGGGGTTGAATTATTGATCAGTGAGTTTGACTTTTTCAGCTCTTGGTCGTTTAAATGGGGGAGAGATTTAAATTTATTGATTAAATTGATAAATCAGGTCCTGAGGAAGAAGGAGGGGGGAGGATGTGCGATGTGGACACACACAGACTCGACCTGCTGTCTCCTCACCGTGTTTCAGCCTCAACTCATTAGTTCATATTACACGGCTAATAAGAGCTCAGCAAACAGGTGTGTGTGTGAGAACACACACGGCCGATTGGCTAAATGTATTCGTGGGTAATTGTGCAGCCTTGCATAAATCAGCACGCACATGCGGTACTGTACACAAACAATATGTGCATATTTTAACTGACTTCCACAGCAATTAGAGAGGAAGACCTGCTGGTGTGTTAATTACATTCATAGAGGACAATTCTGAACTTTTACAACATTCAGAGCCGAAACTAAACAGGTTGGTGACGTCAGACAGTCAGAACTGGGTCCTTCTGACATGATTCAGGTGACATCCCGACCCGTTCTGACTCCCAAGTCGTCACATGTGGAGGAATGGTCAGACCTGTTGGTCTTGGGGNGGGGGGGGGGGGTTGCCCCTTAGCGTGATTTATGAAAGCTAAAGGGAGGAAAATTAACACAAAAGTCACAACACTTGTGGTTGGGTTGGAAGACGGGACAGAAACTGGACTTTCAACCTGGAGACCGGTGTGACACAAAAAGTCAACATTGAATGTTTTTAAATTACGTAGTTAGGTAGATTTATTATTTATTATTACGTAGGTCACATAAGTGACCGTTGCTTAAGTTACGTAAGTTAACTGATGTAGGTATTTTAACCACGATCTTTTCCTAAACCTAACCAAATCTAAACATAAACAAGTGCTTTTATTTTGAAAGTCTAACCCTATATTGCATATTTATTATTGCTAACTTGACAGCAGAGTCCTAAAAGTCAAAAAATGACACTTAGGGCGTTAAAAAGCAACGGTAAGAGGTGACCGAGTTGAGAGTGAGACCGTGTTGGACGTCCAGTTCTGTTGTGAATAGGGCTTTATATCGATTATTTTTCAAGTCGATTAATCTAACGATTATTTTTTCGATTAATCTAACGATTATTTTCGTTTATTCAAAAGAAAGAAAAGTTGCCTATTACTCGATTAACATACAAATTTATCCAAAATAAATATCAAAAATATGTCTAACTAATAAATCTATATTTTATTCAATCATCCTGATGAAGTTAAAATAATGATAATAGTAGCAAATATTCGTGCGTAGACTCATTTACATAATCGATTACGTCGACGAATTGCCCCAGCCCTAGTTGTGACAGTTTAATTCAAGTTGAGCTGGAATTGCCTGAAAAGCCTGAAGTGTTTTTATTTATTTATTAAAAGTAACAGAACTCTTCTTCTGCAAATGAAGCACATTTTTGGCGGCTTAAACGTGCTCGAAAACTCACAGAACTTTGCACACATATAGTGGCAGATATATCATGTCCAGACGTACAAAAAAACCTCCGGGAGCGATGCCCTAAACCTAACTGGAAGTCGGCCATTTTGGATTTAATATACTTTTTTTTTTTCAATTTACAGTCTCCATAGTTTAACAAACTCCTCCTACCGAATAAATCTGATCGACTTCAGATTTTCGCTGCACAATCTAAAGGCGTTGACGATAGAAAGTTCTGCTATCTGTGAAGTTTCATCCAAGGCTGCGTCCGTGACGTGGCGTCAAAAATTGATGATTTAACATGAAACAGGAAGTTGTTCTAACTTCACTGTAAGAGTCACCGCCCTCACACATCAAGCACCACCTATTGGCAACAGGAAGTAACCTCTGTGTCACAGTCATCGTCACGTTTAACACGAAAATTCAGTCGGAACGAGCTTCGACGTGCGTCACAGCGTGAGGGCCCGTCCAGCACTGCAGCTTTAATGTGGTTTATTATAGAAGGGGCCGCTGCGTGTTGCTACACGCCTGGAAGGGCTCAGAGGAGGTAAAGAAGATCTGGATCCTGGTCTTCACCATCCTTCGCTGTTATTTCTGTTTGTAAATGTGAGACGTTGGTATCACACACGTCTGCTGTGTCTTCTGAACAAGGAAGTGAGTTTGCTGACGGGTGACAGCGTTTTGCAGGAAACGGTGATGTCAGATTGGCAGAAAAGTTGTGGCTGGTCAAAATTGCAAGTTGCTCTGAATTCACAGGGATTTGTTGAATTTGTGTTAATAGTTGCAACATCGTGAATTCCTGGAGGGACTGACGAGCCTGTGTGTGTTGTGTCCTGTCAGGAGTTTGTTTCCCACTGAATCACATTTAAACATCCACTGTTTGTTTGATTAAGATCCTGGCAGCCAGCCCGACTGTGTGTGTGTGTGTGTGTGTGTGTGTGTGTGTGTGTGTGTGTGTGTGTGTGTGTGCTGTATGGCTCATTAGGCTTTTGTGTGTGTGTATTTATATGTGTGTATGTGAGGCGGTTAAAGACTCGAACGGCGGTCACACTCCATCTCTTGTTTGATTAATGTCACGGTGTGTGTGCGGGGTGTGTGTGTGTGTGTGTGAGGTATGTACGTGAACGTCCGGCACGCTGCGGCCTGTAAAGCATCGGGATGATTTTCAGTTTGGATTTAACATGAAACAGAATTTAAGGTTGAAACACATCTTTAATTTGAGGGGCGTTCAGGTTCCTTCGGGATTTACAGCGTTTTGGTTTGCAGCCATTTTTACACACAGTCAAAGCAGCGGGAGCGGCCTGTATGTTTAGGATGTTGTCCAGAGGCAAACTGGACTTTATTTTGCTCCTGTTTGAACCCAAAGCTGGTTATTAACGGGCTCATTTAACTGTGTGGTTTCCACTCTGACTTTGAGCGTGTTCCCCTAATTACAAGCCGATCACATGTAGAATCAGATTTAATTTGACATAAAAGGAGACTGTTGCGTAGCAAGTATCCAACCGCAAAAGTCTATGCTTTTTGAGCATAAATTTGTAATTTGTTCTGCTCGAGTTTCTAATTCTTACAGATTAATGATCTGTGCGTAACGTAAAAAACCTGAGCCGCTGTTAGTCTGTGCGGACGTGGGAAGTTTAAATACATGGCTCTTCACCAGGCAGGGAGGCTCTGATGAAAGACACTGTCCAGGTGCATTATGGGAAATGTAGGCTCCAAAGTTTTCACACTAAACCTCGGGATGTCTTCACCTCTGGTGCTCACATCTGGACCGTTCTGTTTTATTCTGTCTCTCGTGAGTCCCACGACTTTTACAGGAGTTCCACGTTAAGCTGCTCCTTTCGTAGTGTTGAAAAGAAGTCCTGTCAATGTTTAGGCCTACGGATCAAACACCCGAAGCCTGTGTTTCTGTTTTTCATTGTTCCAGGATTTGACCTCATCTTATTTTTGGGAAGTCTCAAGTCTGTGACGTCTCGAGCAGGAGCTGAAGCTCAACAGGTTGTTGTTAACGTCCCGGTCAGTTAGGACATAGCACACATTGATAGCAGCAGGCTAGCCGTTGTTTTTATATTTCTAATGGGCGTTACCTCCTTTAATTCAGCTCCCATCTGAATTCTGCCGGTGTGCATTTCTTAAACTGATGAAGCTGCTCAGAGAGGAACCTGCTGTAAAGAGGCCCTTTAAAGTTTCACCTCCCTGATGCATCTGCTGCGCTGTGTTGTTCCTGCTCTTCACAGAAGCTGTGTGATGTTTACACTGAGTGAAACACTCAAGCCAACACACACT
>JAPMOB010221034.1:0-19244 GCA_029875015.1 Lepomis gibbosus | reverse complement strand
TATAAGCACAGGCGGAGCCCTCTACCGATGAGCCCTGCCGCTCTGACGCCGTCTGCTGAAGAGGCGGTCGGATGCTGAGGAAGTAGGGACACTGCTATTTATATGTCACGCACGTATCGGTAGCGGCGTCCTATTGGTCGGCTACGTGCACGATAAAATTTCAGTGGGCAAGTGAGTGCGTGTGATTAGAGGAGTAGTACCCATAGAGTCCAGTAGAGGGCGCCGCCTGTGCTTATAGAACTAGGGTTACCATATCGTAACCTTCGTTCTGGGACAACCCCTACAAAGAATTTTGAACCTGAAAATGAGCATAATACCCCCTCTTTATTGTAAATAATAAATTCACAGTAAAATGTTTTTCTATAGAAATGAAGCTGTTTGGGAGAAACCCGCACTCATTTAATGATAAGAAATATGATTATACCATACAGCATCATAGTAACGTCTCATGTTTTATATATATTTTTATAATTTTATTTGACCTACTGGCTACTCTGGCATGGAGACATCATAAAGCTCTGACTTCTGATATACTGTTTGAACCGAAGTCAGACTTAACATGTTGTCTTGGGTGCATTTTGATGGCAAGACAAAAAAAATTACTACAGGGATCATCATTTCTTTTCCATGTATTAGATATAACCTTCTCCTGCTCACTCAGAGAGTGTGGGAAGCTGGTGGGCGTAACGTTTCATACTCACAAGCGGATGGTTCTATCTGTGGATGAGAATATTTTGTCAGCTGGTTTAGTCATGTCAACAGGGAGCATTAATCACACGGTATCAAAGAGTCACATAAACAGCTTAACCTGAATGAGACAACACCAACATTTCAGAAAGTGGCTATTTTTGTCAAATTACCTTTAACATGGTACTAGAGGAGTACCGTCAGTGCCCTGTTTTCTGTCTTGGATGCGGTACTGTTTGTCAAGTGCAGTTAGCTTCGAGCACATTAAAAATTCATGCTGGCAATATTTTACATGTTTCTACATGTTTCTCAACAAAACCAATGAAAAAAAGACCAAAACCATCACTAAATACAAGTACAACACTAAAGTGTTGACTATTTAGACAAAACTTGACCTATGTGCCATGGAGCTCCATTGCTGTCACTTAGTGAGCCACACTATTACACTGGGTGACATGTTCCTTAATTACCATGAACATGGCCACTATGTTCTTTTGAGTCAGTGAAACATACACCATCTTGGTGCTGGAAAGACTTACTAGCGCACCAAATGTGTATTAATCTGCAGCTGGACATAGTCCCCAACAAAGACACTATTTACTACTATTTCAGTGATGTTACAGTGTCCCGCTGTTTAAAGAAACTTAGCCTTTTTGAAAAAAATGTAATTATCAATTTGTGACCCTTTGATTTAGGTCTTTAATAAGAACAAGTGGGCTGATTTCCAAAAGCAGGGTGGGGAAGTTGAAAATATTAAGAGACAGACATATGCATTTTCGGTCATTTTGTGGGATTGGTTGAGCAGTCTTAAATAATATTTTCAAAGGGTAATTCAATTCACTTCTCAACTCTTTCTGCCTATCCATACACAAGGGTACCATGACAAGCAGGGGAATTTACCATACGATAAAGTGTAAGGCCGATAACAACACATAACAACACAGCTTGAAATTCTCACAAGAAAAACCAGCAGCTATAGTCTTGCATTCATGTGGCAGAGTACCCTAGAGTATGATGTAACCCATATATTTGTGTGGTGAGCCAAATTACTCCCCTCTTTCATGTAACAGACTGGGTGTCTCCCACGGGCGAGTTCTGGCGTGGCAGCTATGTCCTTTGCAAATGGACTAGTAGCCCACTCTGGTCCGCGGTGCTTTGGCAAGGCTGGAGAGTGCTCTTCCTGAAAAGCAGGGAGATTAGCTCAGAGTGCAGGTGATAACCTCACTGTCTGAGGTGAGCTTCCTCACTGCTAATACCAATTACCCCCTGCCTCATGCGCTCCCTCACAGAGATACCCTTACATGTATGCACACATACTCACATCCACATGTACGCACACTCAACTGCAGCACCACCTTGATTTGACTGTTTTCGCTTCAGGCCTGGATGGTTCAGGCTGTGTGACCCAGCAATTCTGCCTGCAGTCGCTTTAATCCCTTAGGTTTCTCCGAAAATGCATCAGCCCCCTTCAATGGTGAGCAGAGGATCTCTACACAATTACCTCAAAGTCCTCCTCTATCTCCCAGGTCCAGCTTCTATTTACATATGTCCAAGAAGCAAGAGCTCTGATACTCTCTGCACTGTTTATACCAGCTTCTAATAGCTGTTCCTAAAGCCTCCAACTGCCTTTTTCTCTACCACTGGAAACTGTTCCAGTATCTCACGTTTTTCCTGAATGTCCAAATTAATCTGGTTAAACATAGTGTATGTCTACTACTTCCTCACAAAGACTGGGTCATAGGTGTTGTCGTAAGCCTGTACCCTTCTTGTTACCCTACTACCTTCAGGTGTGTGTTGAGCAGAAGAAATTTCCTGGAATAATCCTCAAAGACGGAAGGAGGTGACCAGTGTAAATGAAAGATGAGCCACTCTGACAGAGTAATTGTGCAGTGGAAAGTATCAGTAACCTAATTAACACTGCACTGTGGCCTTTGCCGCATTCAGATCCTGCTCTGATATGTTTCCTGATGCGTTCTGACACTGTAGTTAGGGGAATCATTTCCTAGTGCATGGTGGTATGAGCAATGTAATTGCACTTTAGGGTTTAGACTTTTTGCATTATGTAAATGACTTCAGATTCTGGTGGAGGATAACTTAATGATGTCCCTAACCAGCTGTACTTAACATAGCACAAAAAAGTCATTCAGGTTTTGTTGTTAAGCACAAATTTTTGTCATAACCATGACAAAAAACAAAAGCCTATGTTCTCAATCAGCTCATTACCAACGTTTTATACAAAGTTTTTTCTGTGTTCTTCTCACTGATTTGAAGTGGATGGGGCATAGTTAAGTAAACGTGATGTCACATACTTCCCTGCACCAATCGGGATTCATCAGTATTTGATTAAGCAGATTAGCTGAGTTTTAAAGTTTGGTACTTTTAAATAGAATATGACTCTACAGAGAAACACTGGATTCACTGTTCTTATAAGGCCAGTAGGATTTATTTTAGAAGCCTACTTATATAGTCTTGATAGAGTACAGGCAACTTTGATGATGGTTACATGATATATGCATACATCTATGTATTTATTTGTTGATAATGTATTTCACTTGCCATATAAACGTATGCCTACAGGTTCTTCTGCAAATGTAACATGCATTAGTTCTCGACTAAGGATTTACATAGTCGGTTGGTACACATGGTGGCTCCGCTTTAATCTTGAGAAGCTGCAGAGCTGCAGTATCTATTCATTAGTCACACACTGCACATTTCCAGGCTTATTGTTGACCATTTTCTCTCTGCTCACCTGTCATTCACAGGTCTTGTGCAGAGTTTTGCGTGCATGCTGTGCTGCTGCAAATGGCATGCACGTTGCGGTTCCTCGCTGGTCTATGTCAAGTAGGTTCCTATTTAAAAACGATAATAATATAATAATATTCTTCGATAATATTCTTTATGTGGTTTATCAATAGCGATAAATGATCCAAACATCTTGCGAGGTGTGGACTACTTGGCACAACACTGGTGATGCTGAGGCTCCGCCTCTCTGCCACTGGGCTACACACAGACAAGCATACACGATACCCCTACACATGTACACTGACCCCCTTCCCTAAGGGTAATTTTGGATTTAGTCGCCCACTTAAAAACATTTATTAAAAGCTTTTTTTTACCTGTTTATCTACAGAATTATATGTTGAAATCTATATTGTAATAGGCTGGATGATAGGGAGAAAACTGGTAGGTCTATATAAAATCAGACGTGGAGCACCCCCATATTGCCAAAATGGCATGATCCTTGATTTGCTGGGAAGCTTTGATTGTGAGTGACAGTCAAACCAGGCTTCGTCCATCACAGCATCGAATCCTCGACTATTCGGGGTCAGCCCTAAAATTATTTAAGCATTTTGGAAAACATGTACCATAACTACCTATTTCAGATTCTCACTGTCATAAACAATTTGTCTGCTGAAGGTCTAGCACCGGTATATCGTAAATAAAAAGTAGAGATTCTCTGATCATGGGAAAAACAACCACAGAAAAGCAGCAAGTTAGTTTTCATGTGTGAGGTGTGTTTACATAACCCTCGGATCTTTCCATTTTTTAAATTTGACCAGTTTTACCTTAATTCACGTATGTCTCCCTTTGTTTGAAAAATGGAATGTGTCTCCAAGATCAAAACAATGTTCCATTGGAAAATGTACAGATTCAAAAAATCAGATAGAATTTTTCATATCCTGAAAAAGTGACAGTGAATGTATATCTTTGAAATCTACATCATCCTTTTTTTATTATTCCTGTGTCGGCAGACAGGACATGTGAACTCTGTTCTGCAGCCTGATAGAGGTTAGGTTGATGAACTTTGGCATTTTAGACACACATAAGAGGAGCACAGTATGCCTTCCTCCTAATCTGCTACTTGGCTGTTACAGCTGCTCCATGGTGGACCCTCAGTCTAAATTTACATCAAAATCTTTCTGATCAGAGCAGCTGCTCTCAGCAATGGTCAATTCAAGGTTTTGTGTGTCTGCTGGGGTCCTTATGCTGGCTGGCAGATGTTCATTAGCCAGCTAGCCTTTCATCTCAGTATGGAGAACAATGGTCTGGCACTCTGTCCTGCTCTTTCATGAGCTAATAAGGCATCATATCTGACCTCAAACCAGGCAATAATCCATTCAGCGCTGAACACCTGGGATCAAGCCGACGTCGAGCGCTCAAGATGCCAAGAACTTAACAAAGTTCTGCGGGCAGAGAAAGTTTCGCCTTCTAAGATTGCTATTTGTTTATCTGAATGATTTTAATGTGTCTCCCAGTCAAATTAATGTTTGACTCCCCTCTGGTGCATCATTTGTTTTTGCAGTGGTCTTCTTTTTTTGCTGTTTTTAATGGAGTGTTGTTGTACTAGCATACTCAATAGATACATTTATTTTTAAAGAATAGTGTGACATTTTAAGTTTATTTGGTGTCTTGCCAAGAGTTACATGAGAGGATCAATACCACTCTCTTATCTAGACGGTAAATATGAAGCTATAGCCGGCAGCTGGTTAGCTTCGATTAACACAAAGACAAGGTTAGATTAGAAAGGCTAGACTTTTGTCCAAAGGCCACAAAATACCAGCATCCCTATTAAACATGTTATATCTCATTTGTTTAATCTATGCAAAACTGAACTAAATTAAAAAAAAAACAGCTAAATGGATGCTGGCTTTATCTTAACTACTTATTTACTATATTTATGTTCACAGAATTGATGAACTCACCACGAACACATTTTTCTCCGCCTGTTCACTTTCTCATTTAATAAAATCCATTGGGAGCTGACAGGTAACCCATGAAGCTGAGCTTGTTTTGTAAGTTTTCACCCTGAGTCAACAACAGTACATGTCAAAAGAGAGTAGCAGTGACTCCACTTTAAACACACACACCTCACTGATCCAGTGTTATTTCCACTGCGGCCTCCGGAGCAGTCCAGTTTGGCTGGGCTGATCTAACTCAAGGGTTGCATTGTAACTGTGTTTATCAGTCTGTAACCGGCAGGGACACATTGTGTGACAATTATATGTAGTGTGAAGCATCAACATGTCATCTTTGACTAGAGCACAAGGCATGGACGCCTTAGTTTGTGCCCCAGCTGCCTGTGTCCTCTGGAAGGGAAGGGGACATGTTTTCTATAGTTAACCCGTGGAATTTACCCAGTCTACTTATATATATTTGTGTGTGTGTTTGTTTGTGTGTGTGTGCGCGCATATCCCCCGCACCACCACTACCACTACACACTCCTTTGGATTACAGTCATGGTCTGGCTTGGTCTAATCTGAAAAGTGATTTATTAGAGTTTTTTTATCAAAAAGTCCTAATTATTTTTAGTAATACTGAATAGAATGTACAAACAGGGTATATTTTTTCTTCCGCTCAGTATGTCAACCACTTTGGTCCAGAGTTATATAGGTCAATATCTACCACCATGGCAGGTTTGCCATGGAAGTTGGTACATATATATTCATTGTGCCCAGAGGATCAATCCTAATGATCCTCTGGGCATTTCCCCTGGCGCCCCCAGCAGATCAGACTTTTCACACATCCAGTTAAATGTCTCAATATCTACTTGATGGATCAACGCAAAAGTTTGCACAGAAGAGACAATTTCCCCCTTACTTTCCTTAACACCATCATGAGTGGTTTTGTTTTAATAACTAACGGATGGAATTTATCAGCTTCTCCTCGCTAGAAAAATGGCCATATTGGTAGATTGTGCAGTGGCTCATTACAACCCATTTTTACGTTTACGGGGGGCGACTTCTAAATCTGTGGAAGGAGGTGCTTGTGTGAACGGATGGTAGCCTGTAGCCTGTTGCTGCACTGGCACTTTCCAGCGGTCATGCTGTCATTTTGGGGAACGGTCATATGTGTTGTTCCGGGACACCTGACTATCAATCTGTTTCGTTGTTTAAGGATGAGGACGTGTTGTACACGGGTGTACAGACATCCGCGTTCCTTCAGGATTGTAAAAACGTTGGTGTTTTTACACTTCTTTAATTTACAGATCAAATAAACAAGATATATCTTTTAAATAAGTCAGCTTTAGAGGTGTTGTAGGTGTTTCTTCACTTTTGAAACACACAAACTAGTAAGATGTTTCCGCTTCCTTCAGTCCCCACGCAAAGCAGACACTTTCGTATGCTTCACTGTCACAGAATAACCAACTGTTGTTAGATTTCTATTAAAATGGTTTACACAGATATAATCATGAGCTCATTCTGCTTTTTAACAATAAATAGTTTGTCATGATTTGATGATCAAATATAGTGTATATGGGCGGTACGGTGGTGCATGTTCTCCCCGTGTCTGCGTGGGTTCTCTACGGGTGCTCCGGCATCCTCCCACCATCCAAAGACATGCAGGCTAGATCAATTGGTGTTTCTAAATTGTCCTTAGGTGTGAATGTGAGTGTGGTGGTTGTCTGTGTGTGGCCCTGCAATGGACTGGCGACCTGTCCAGGGTGTACCCCGCCTTTCGCCCAATGTCAGCTGGGAAAGGCTCCAGCCCCCCCCACCCCCCCACCCCCCCGACCCTGTATGCAGGATAAGCGGTTGACGATGGATGGATATAGTGTATATGTGCTTGATCCCAGCATGAAATGAAGATAGATATTTACAATATGTATGCCGCATTAGCTTAGATTTCACAACAGAAGACACGTATGCTGTTTCAGTTTAGTACTGTGTGTGATGCATAGAGCATAATGCATCGTCCTCTGTTCTTAAAGCACATTTCATCTGGTTATTTCCAGCATATATAACTGAAATGTGCAGGTATCAGTATGACAGCCAGGTGTAGCTCTTATCGTCAGCATACCTGGCTGTTTTATTGAAAGAAAAAAAAACAGTAATAACAGATATGATATCAGGTGAGGAAATTAATTTGAAGAGTTCAAGGTGATTGCCTGTGCCATTTTATGTCTTTCATACACTAAAAGAAACATCAGGTATCACATATTTCACATCTCACACTTGTGTCAACAATGCTTTTGCATGTTGTCCATACTCTTAAAACAGTTCCTGCAGCTCTTCAACTAAACAGCTCAAAGCTTTTTAAATGGCAATATCCAACATGTTTGTAGCCAGAGGTGACTACAGAGTGTGATTGAAAGGCTGGGATTGCTCTTAAGAGGACTGACAGGTGTACTATTGCAAATCCATACTAAGCCATGAGCTGATTGATTCCAAATATTACAAAGGCGAACACGAGGGTCAGATTTAATTGATTTTTCAGACACAATTTGCCGAGGAAAATTTAAACCGCCCAGCCAAGCAGCTCTGATGAGAGTGGGGAAAAAAAGGAGAGAACAATTGCTTGATCAAGGTAGGTATACAAACAATTGTTGCTTTTACACAACCTTGGTTTGTCGCAAATCATGTCTGATTAGATTATTTGATGTATTGTGAGAACCAAAGCTCATAATTTATATGTGATATCAACATTTACACTGTCAACATTAGTTGAAAGAAATAATGAGTACATTCTCTTCTACTTTTTCCAAAGCAAATGAATAGCCTTTAATGATGGAGCAATACAGCTTAAAACACAATGAAACCAAGTGCATTGTGTTGCTTTAGGAGTGCCTGATGTGAATCATAATGTCTTTGCCCCTTCTATATTTAAATTCATATATTTGAAGCTTTTGCTGCATGCCCCTCTGCAACATCTTTTTGACAGACACCTGAAAAAGCTGTATCTGTAAGCGGGCATCCATGGGAATAAGCTTTGAAGCGATTACATTTGATAGCAATCTTCAATGGGACCTTGAATGACAGCTATGCATCTGTTTGGAGACAAATGCAAAACAAAATGCTGCCACTCAACCACAGCTTTCACTTTTCCCCTGTCTGTAAGTATCAACACAGAAATTTCACCTAGAAAACAGTGGAACAGAAAGACATCTCAGAACGCCTGGGCTGTCGTTCAGTGCCCAGTAGACAAAGTGTGAAGTAACAAACATTGCACTGTCACACAGCCACGTCCTATTATTTACTTTTGACAGACAGAATGTGATGCTTTTTGAATCTGTTTGATCAGTGGCAAAATAAAAATACTGGTTCATATAGCGGTGGTCGAGAAATTATGAAATGTCAGACATAACTCTATCGGATGACTTTGACATACGCATTACACATGCGTTGACGGCTAAAACAGTCTTATTCATGTTAAGCTTTGTTGTGGCTTGGTGCTTTGTCTGTTCTGAACACGGTGCTGTGCTGCATGGGGACACAATTGCTTTAGTGTGCCGTCCCTTTCTCCCATCGTTCATGAAAAAAGCATCATGGTTGACACGTCTTTGATACCGTTCATTTATTTTGTCTCTGGACGATGCATTTCAAAGAGGGCCAAGATGCCAGCATTGCCAAATGTGTCCCAAATAAATGATATCCCAGCCAGAATGGGAGCTCCTTGGAGAGTGTCCTAGCCAAAGGCAGTAAATCAATGGGCCTGCGCCAGCATCGCAGCAGCCTCTGTGCAGGAACACACAGTAGGGGCACCGACGGCCTCAGTTGACTTGGCAGCTCAAAGGGCCTCTGACCATGAGCCAGCAGGCTCCTCAGGGAACTAGCAGCACCTCTTGGGCCACTAAGTGAGGGAAGATGGAAACCAAGCAGGGAAAGAATTACAATGAAGCCCGTAAGAAGCAGTGAATGCTGAAAAAGAGAGAGGTGGGGGATAAGGGAGTTTTACCAAATGCACAATAGAAACGGGTGGGAGTGGTGGGGTCACGCACTGTGTTGATACTTTTATCAAAAGCACTCTATGTCAAAAAGGTCCTTCAGACACTCCAGAGATGAAGAGTCAAGAAAAGAATATCCTCTCTTTGAAAGAATAACAAACTACCAGAGGACTTGGAGATCTACATTTATACTTCAACTTGCTTTTGACAGATAAGTGGAACACAACGTCCTTGAGAGGATTCTTTGCGTGTGTGAGTGGACAGTGTCTGTTTAGTCACAGAAAACAAAGAGATAAACCTATTCATGTTCATCTCTGGTAGGCTACATCCTCTAACTTCCATATCTCCCTGCTCTCAACATCAATTAATGTGTGTAGCGCTTAAAAGTAATCTCTATCATTTAAATGAATCTAAAGCCCCTCGGCAGAATGCAGGAAGCCCCATATCAACTCACCAGCTGCTACCTTTAAAGTCCCCGATCGTTTGAGTCGGGCTCTGGTGGCTAGTTGGTATATTGATGTGGTGCCGTCTGCCAGGTTGCCTCTTCCTGCTGGCCGCTAGCCAGACTTTAGCAAAGACATTAGTGGGAAAAGTCATAACCCACCGGCAGCTCTGTTATTGTCTGCCCGAACAACGCGACGAGGCAGCCATTTTTGAGGGTTTACACTCTGAGCTACATCAACATCCATCAAGGCAATGTGTTACATCACACACACCTGCGTGAACAGCAGAAACCTGCAGCTACGTTAGTGATTTCCTAATGGTAATGTGTTTCTCATCTGCATTATTCAGGGAGTTTTACCTTCATGTCAAACAAAGACAAATATTTTCAGGTGTCTCACTTACACATACCAGTGCTTCATATTGTTTCCTCAGTGCAGGACAAAGAGTGAGGAATCTAGGATTTTTTTCTCCTGTAATTTCGACTAAAATAATTTTCTTTAAGGATCGTTGAACCAAAATGCAGATAATTTTTATTTGTCCAGGTGTGAAGATACCTGTCTCTGATTTCTGCTTCCAGGCCAATACAATGAAGGTTAATGGACATTTGTAGAAAGCACCAGAAGTCTATATGTTTTTCATAATTTGGGTGAAGCAAAGTCTAACTGAAATTACATTTAGTCATACTGTTTTCACTGTAGATTTTTAATGTTAATGCATATGTATAGTATATTAATACTTAAAAAAGAGGGAAATTTGGGGAAGTAAGCTTTTAGTATATGTTTGTGATTGACAGCACCTGGCAGTCTGAACCCAGGCAGGGGAATGTGGAAATTGTAGGTTAAGGACAGGCAGTGTTTTATAAGCAGTGGTATTGAAGATAAGGACCACCAACTACAGTTTTTAAAGTGGTCATATTAAGCTCATTTTCTGGTAAAAATTATACCTGAATAGGTTTACATGGTTTAATTGTCAAAAAACACCATATTTTTTTTATCAGCATTGCTGCAGCACCTCTTTTCACCATGTGTGTTAACCGATCTGTTTTAGCTACAGAGTGAAGCATCTCACTTTAATTTGATCTTTATTTGGAGTTGCATATGCAGTACTGAGTTAAGGACTAGTTGCCAATCAGAGGCAGAGTAGAGTGCAGAGGTACATGTTCCTGAACCAGCTTCGCAACCTAGACTGGAGCGAGAGTTTCAGATAAGTAAGTTATTAATCTGTAACAAATTGGTCTTTCATATTTAAAAGTTCAGTTTAAAGGTTCAGTGTGTAAAATGTCTGAAAATCCATTGATAGAAATGCAATATAAGATTCATGACTTCATGTTTTCAGTGGTGTGTTAAAGACCTTATATAATAAAGCATTTTATTACCTTTGAATAAGCCATTTATAACTACAAAATTACGTGTCCCTCCTTGCGTTTACGTCCCCTCGTTGCATCATCATGTTTCTACAGTAGCTGAAAACCGACAAACAGCGCTACAGAGCGCATTTCGTCACTCCGTTCTTCTTTCCAGATATTATTGTTGGTGGGTATTTTTGGCGATGGTTCATAATAAAAGAGATAATTTATAGTTTCCCATGTCAATGTTTGTGTAAACTTTATCTCATGTGTGGTTTATAATGGACTGTGTTACAGAAACAGTTACAGTGGTTCACACTCTTGGCTTTCATTTTCCATGTTATCTGTCAGTGGCCAGTCACAATAACAGATGGTTTTACTGAATAATTAAGTAAATATAATTTCTTAATAAATATACCTAAAGAAACCTAATTTCTCTCTGCTGTCTCAAAAGAAACACCTTTTCTACTGTCTCAGCCACCGTAGCTGTTGTCTTTGAAAGGGTTGGGGACAGTGGTAGACTGGGCAGATGGTTGCAATTCACAACCCTCACCACTAGATGCCACTAAATCGTACACAGTGAACCTTTAACTGTGCACTGTCTCTACATCACAGTAACATCTTCATGTCCATTGACTGCCTAACGTTCAGGGTGGGGGTGAGGGAAGGCAGCGGGTCGATGTCATGTCACTGCGTGTGCTGGAGCTTGGTGCGTTTTTCGTGCCTGATTATCTGCTAGACAAGCATTGTGATAGTTAACGGAAAAAAAGGCTAGACTACCATCAAGCTGTTTTCAGGCAGTACAGAGCGATGCAGAGGGATGAGGGTGGAATTTGGGCTTTTTTACTTTGCAAACCACATGCACAAAAAAGAAAAGGGGAAAAGCATAATATGACCTCAATGTGAATGGCGAACTAGCTTGAAAACTGATGATGGCAGTGCACATGGCATCAGTGCTAATGCAGGTTGGCAAATGCAGATTAGCCTGAAACGTAGACGTAATGCGTATATGTAACACTATTGTGATGAATTAATGCAAAGATAGGGGGCCTTACCATGAAACTAAAAATATGTAATTGTGACGGTTTGAACACAAAAGCACAACACCTACTGCCTGGTACTTTTTTTTCCTATGTCTGGGTTCCGAGCGAACTAAGTAGCGCTGAGGTGATACCAACTGAAGGTAACGCAGCAGAGACTCCAGCAACAACGGCAGAGGAAAACACATCTGTAAGATTGTCGTACCACCATTCTGTCTTTACATTCTAAGTAATGTTGAAATGTTTAAAATTAAATCAAGGGACTGTTGGTGTATGTGCGTCTCGGTTATGTGTTATGTTGGACATTATGTCACGGTAGTTATGTGCAGCGTTGCTATGACAACCGGGATTGAGGGGGTACAAGCTGCAATGGAAAACGAAGCATGGCGGGCCAAAAGCGAGGCAGGTTGAGGCGAGTTGAGCTGGTACCAGCGGTGGAAAAGAGGCAAAAGTAAGATAAAAGTGTACTGTGGTCAAAAGCAGGCAAGGATCAAAACCAGGAAAACATGTTTCTGTTTCTGATATTTTTCTCAAAGGAGAACACGGGCCATGTTATTTACAGAGCAGTATGTTGAAAAAAAAAATAGCAATTTATAATTTTGGTTATGATATGTGTCAAAATCTTCAAGGGGCCCTCCACCAATTTCACACATTAAGCTCAGTTTACTCATCACAAAGAGTATTCAGCCTGTGAAAACGGTTGTACAGTGTCTTCTGTGGCTCTGGAGGGAGCTTTTCAAAAACAACCCCAATGTCAGTGTAGTAATCAGTGTTATTTTTGCTTGGAGGCTACACATTTTTAGCAGAAAGCCTTTGTTACAAACTGGGGGCATAGAGCTTAAAGACATGGGCATTTACCTGACAAGGACATTTTAACAAACACCATTGAGTTGCACTATGGAAAATGTAGGGTACAGTGTTTGGGGGGGTCTGTTGGTACTTAAAGTAAGGACATGTCAATACATTACATTACATTTATTCATTTAGCTGACGCTTTTATCCAAAGCGACTTACAATTGCTATGTATGTCAGAGGTCCCATGCCTCTGGAGCAATTAGGTGTTAAGTGTCTTGCTCAGGGACACATTGGTGTCTCACAGTGGATTCAAACCCAGGTCTCTCACACCAAAGGCCTGTGTCTCATCCATTGTGCCACCACCACCCCAAGTCAACATTGACTATGCTTTCCTTAATCTCTAGTAGGTTCATGGAAATGCAATACTAAATCGCTGGAGTGGCCCTTTAACTTGTGTACTAAAGATCAATCAATTCGTTCTCAATTGTGGCACCTCCTCCTACTGTGCTGTTGTTTATAAGCAATTCATTTTACATGTCAGTGGCCAGGCAATGGCTGTTTCACATTTTTAATGACAGCTTTGACTGGAACATTGATACATTTATTTAAAGCATATTTTAGGCAATAAGCTTAAAGCAAATCAAAAAAATATGAGAAAAAGAGCACAGTGGCTAACAAGTAGGTTGCTATTCCAAAAATCAACTATGGTAACTGCATGCTACACCGTGGTTGGCTTACTTATAGTTTGAATGAGTAAGCCTGTAAATCGCCCTCTGCTCTGGACAATATCTCAAGTGGTTACCAGTGATAAGGGTTATAGGCTTAACTGCTCAGGCAGTGAGAAGCTCAGCCTATACTGCACATGCAACATACAGCAAAAACGGTTTCGAAAATGCCTGGAAAATGTCTGACTTCTAAATGAGTAGATATGTGGAGTAGATGATCAGATAACCAAAATGGACCACCGTATCTCAGCTTACATAGGTGGCAAACAAATACACTTTCAAAGGAGTATTTCTGGAGACATGAATTAATCCCTTCGACCCTCTTTCATTTCCCAGCACTTTTAGACCACATCTTGTCTTGCAAAGTGCTGTATCTGTACTTCTGTGTGCACACATCTGTGGGTTTTTGTGTGTGTGTGTGTGTGTGTGTGTGTGTGTGTGTGTGTGTTTGAGTGTGGGCCATTACCGAGCTGCTATTTTAAATGCTATAAAAACTTGCACAGGAAAATGACTGGGGTTGAATTACTCCAATGAGCACACCGATCAATCTTTGCTTTTTTACTTCCATCCTCCCACCAAGTTCATTTCACTTTGTTGAAACACACAGAGAAAACCACATATTGGGTAACATAGACCTATTTAGAAAGCAATTTAAGGTACTACACAGATTCCACAGCCGGTGATGGAGTGTTGTCTCTTAATTATACTGTATCACCATTTCAGTAAAGCTCTCCAACATGACTTGTTGCTGTGGTAGTAGCAGATACCAAAATAGATTATTTAGACATAATGATGGATCTATGGGTATTGTTATTAAGCAAATGTTCTCCCTTAGAGGCCAGATTCTAACTTTTTCCCCCATACAGACAAAAATGTTTTCAGAGGCAAATGTTTATCACTTTATAGCCTCTACCAAATGTATATTTGCATGCGCACTTCAGTGGCCCCAATGAGCAAAACACGATTGTTCATAATATATTATTACAAACCACTCTCACATCCCTACTCTAACTAAGAAACAGTAGCCAGCAGCCCATGGCTTAGCTTTGCTGGAAACAGGTTGAAAGCTAGCTTGGCTCTGACACTAGGTGGATGTCACAAAATCCACCTACCAGCACCTCTAAAGCTTACTTATTAAATCAAACCAGTTTATAAACTGCATACTCCACAGCATTCTTCTTCTTAGCAGAAAGCACAGAAATGCTTTAGGTCAGTGCACTTTATGTCTGCTACATTTGTCACTTTGTATGTGCTAACATTTCCACCGGTGACCACAGTGTCAGCAGAAATTATTTTGGGCAAATCAAAAATCTCAGTGACAGAGGATGCAGCCCCACTGTGATTTAGACATATAAGACAGGTGTATTTTTATATAACAGTCTTGCACAGTGCAGCTATGCAGCGGTCATCAGAAACAATGGAAAGTTGCACAGGGACATTCTCTTGGAATCAGGCAGTCGGCTGGAAAATGAAAATATGAGCCAGTACGGCGGTGCTTGTGGTGTCACAGTTCACAATCATGTTTATACAACTAATTCCCAGCAGGTGAAAAAGATACCACTCTCTATCCAGGTCATGACTCACCTGCTGTCCACTTGAAGCGTATTTGCACTTAGGATGCTGCTGATGAGCATAAGCCGACAACACTTCTTGCATGCAACTCTCAACTCCACACCTTTGCCTTTCAAAAACTATTAGGTGAGTTTGAGCTCAATGAATTTTTGTCACTATTATTTGAGGTCAATAATCCAAATGAAATCATGTCAGGCATATTCTGGCAAAATATAAAGAATCGTAGTGTTTTCTCAGTGCTAACCTGAATCTGAGCGGAGATCAATCGGTGTGGTCAGTTCTCTCTTTGACTTTGCTAGTGGCTGTTCTTACATGTCAGCTGTGTGTTGGTACACATTCCCCTCACATGAAGTGTTTCCGAAAATGAGGTGATTCAACAGCCGCCCACCAGGAGGAAATACTCTCAATCTGCTTTAGTCCTAACACAGAATTTAATTTTAATTAAATGGTTAATGAGCCATGGGATTAATGCCAATGACTTTTTAAAGCAAACATCTATAAATCATTAAGGCCCCATTTGAAAGGGAGAGCGAGCAGAGCTAACGAGTGTACGTGCTTACAGCTGCCCACTGCCAGCTCCTCTCTCTCTCTCTCTCTCTCTCTCACCCTCTCTCTCTCCGGGTACTCTGGGGCCACATCAGCCAATGGTCAAAGAAAGCCGACAGACAGAGAGACAGATATGTGCAGTGAATAAACTTCCCCTCAAACAGTTATGGAACATTTACACACATATGTAGTAAGTGTATTTGCTACTGGTCGTAAATGTGTATACAAATGTGCGTTGATATTGAAACAGGTCACAGTTATAGAGCAATTTTTGGTCACAAGTTGACTTGTATCATTACCTGCTTAATATGAAAAAAAACAAAACAGGCTGGGGCAGGGCATTAGAAAGTGAGGGATCAATCAGTGTGCCAGCAGTTATAGAGAAAAAAGGATCATCATCAAAAGGTTCTCAGTACCTAAATTAAAATTCCATATTTTTTCCATACTTTTTTACAAACAACTCATTATCAATTTCTTTACATTATTAAGACTTCATGCTTAGGTTGTTAAAGGGACACGTTTGGAGTATTTAATGCCCATACAGGACTGTACTGGACAGTTTGAAGCTATCAACATTTTGATATAATTATGTTATGATGATCCAGATTGACAGTGATTAACGGATGACTGTCATGCAGTCTGACTAAACCAGGATTAGCACTGATGACAATTAAAGCCCTGTATTTATTTTTTCTCAGATATCTTCTTACTTTGACCTACGGGGTAGAAGGAGTTAGTCATGGGTATTTCACATGAGGAATGTCTTTTGGTCCTTGCTTGTTTTTTGGTGTGGCAAGGGCTTTGAATGTTTTACTCTTAATAAAATAACAATTTAGAAATGTTTTTTTTCTGGATGCTAACTCATTGTTGCTGGTTTACCATAAAAATTCAATTAATAGCTGAACCCCAAATAACCCCCCATTATACCCCATTTACTGGCCTGGTGTGGGAACACATTTTGATAAACACAGGTCCCTATTTATCCCCTGGTCTGTTTTTTAAAGAAGTTCTTAAATCCTGCAGAGTTACCCGCTTTAGCTGCTTCTAAGCTGCTTAGATCTTAATACACATATTAATGTGTAAAGGTATGATCAACATGAACATGCTACACCTCCTTAGATCGGTTAGATTCTCCACAATTCAGTTGTTCAGTTCATTTAACAGGAACACCAAGCCCCAAAGTCTAATTCTTATAGATGTACCGGTATAACCTGCATGGTACAGGGAGCGAAAAAAAGAAGTGCTGACTCCCATTAGTTTTAAAGCACTTGTTAAGTCTGAATGTGTCCGTTTCTTGATTATTTATATTCCTTTAGTGTGTAAGGATCCACCAATCAAAGGAAATCAAAACAGCTTTTCATAAAAATGAATTGATGTTGTAAATACTGTCATGTGAAGTCCATCGCTCTCTGTCTGCTAACTTCTGCCACACTCATCCTGCACCATATTGTTGGGTATGTTTATTTTCGTTACAATGCTGCCTTCAAAATAAATGTGCTCCTGTCGGAGCTAGATCAAATGAATGACGTGTATTTGATATTATCGGATATGTAATATTCATACTGTTTGAAATAAATTAACTGTTTCATAGTAGCCTATTTCAGTTTTGTGCAAGAGAAATTAAAGGCCAAATATAATCAGGGTCAATTCAGTGATTTTAGCAAATAAAAGCCTGAGCTAATATTCAAAGTTCAACAGTAATTTATGTTTTAGAGAAATACTTTATATCTAAAACCAAATTTTCAGTGGCTTTAGAGACAACAATGAATAAAGGAAAGAGAAATAGACAGCTTTACAGTTACAGAGATGCCTAAAGTCAATCAAAATCTAAAGTCACATTCTATAATATAGTATGAAGTATCAGATAAAAGAGGCAAGTCAAGGCCTGCAGTGTGAATCGAGCCTCTGTGTCTGGGATGCTAAATCTTCTTTTCACTGGCAGCTGCCTAAATGGATGAGTGTGGAGACCCTTCCAGCAATCTGTGAATGTTCAAATCAACCCTGGATGAGGAAGTCACCGTCACCATGAGTACAAACATCAGAGTTCTGTTGTCACAGGCTGGCTGGATTAACACTTTAGATTTACCACTTAGTGTTTGTTAATGAGGCAGTGACATGATTGTAAATTGGAATGTTGTAGTGAAATAATGAAACACAGGATAGTGATTGAATTATAGTGAAAATGTTAAGAAACTAGTATTAAGGAAACGCAGGTCTTTTTGTTATTGTTTTCCAGCCCCATTGTTCTAAATCTCGAGTTGATATTAGCAAACTTACTAGATAACATACTCAGACAATGTTAACATAACTGTAAGTGCTCACTCATTCTTTTTCTCTTCATGTCTTCTTCCAACAATGCCTTTTTTTGGCCTCTTAGCCTCTGTTCAGGCTGCAGAGCCTATTTATGTTACTGACTTACCCGACTCTTTATCTCAGCCTCTGCCATTATATCCATACTGAGAATACAGAGCTAGCTTCTTCCGAAGAATTGCATTGTATTTCACAATTCCCCCTACTTTAACTGTTTTAATCCTAGCTATTGCTTAACCATAGTTTATATGTCTTAACCACAATCTTTCTCTAAGCTTTGCCATTCTGTAGTTGAGAAATAAATGGTTGCTAATGAACGTGAAGTAGGATTTTGCAGAGTCGTCCAGTGTTGACTCTCAAGTATCACCAATGGACCTGTAGCATAAGCCATCAATAATATTGGTACTGGCCAGCCGTCTCACTTCACAGAAGTCTCATTTAATGTATCAAAATGACCACACATGCCACGTGGAGGTGAACAACCTTTGAATTCTAACTATTGAATTTGACAGTGTCAGTGACTGAGAAGCCAACTGTCCACCTGTATTTATTTGGCTTTCCTCTCCATCCCAACGTCTATTGTATTATGAAAAAGAGAATTGGATGTATAATCCCCAGTGGCCTGTGCTAAATTTACCTTAAACCAAATCACTAAAGCCTACTGGTGCTTGACAGTCTGGGCAGGTGTGCAGACTCCTCAGCAATATCCAAGGGAGACCCACTGCTGCTCACCCTTTATGCATTCTTATTTATTAATCTGACTCTCTCTCTCTCCTCTACTGAAGGCTTGATCCACTGAAAGTCAAACAATACTCTGCCAAAATGCCCTCTTTTGCCTAGCAGCTATCTGAAAGCCTCTACTGAAAAATAAACTGAGGGATTATTGGAGCTGTAAATGTTATAGTTGACTTTGGTTAAACCATAAAACTGACGCTGCTTCTTTAATGGAACGTCACAGATGCTTATATCAATTTCAAGTACATGCAAGGTATGGATTTCACAGCTTAAAAAAGCATGGCGATGCCTAGGCATTTGTTGTTGACGTTGAAGCACAACACAATCACTGTGTGAGCACTCTCACCAACAGCGCTGTCTACTGAAGTGTTAACTGCCCTGAC
>JAPMOB010221032.1:0-24197 GCA_029875015.1 Lepomis gibbosus | reverse complement strand
TTTCAACCAAGTCCAGTTGCTCTTGACTTAACCTTCGTTGGATAACTATGACCTGGATGACTGAGAATCTTCATAGACATACCACTTGGTCAAAACTGTCCCACAACACGAGAGCATGTACACGTGATTAGTGTCAGGGTGTGTGCCGGCGTCGCATCAGCTGGGCAGAGTTGATTCAAGCCGATTTGTCGTTATCAGTTAAAGTGTCCATTGAGTCTCACGCTCAATGCGTGAGAGTTGGATGACTCTCCAATGACAAACCAATGTCTTCTGATGCGGGTGAATGTTCTGTTCTGGCACATTTGGATCTTAGTGCAGCTTTTGATACTGCAGATCACAGAATCCTGATTCAAAGGCTTGAGTCAGTGGGTGGGTGTCTCTGGGACTCCCTAGATTGGTTCTTGGTTGGTTCTTCTGTTTTTCTGTGTTGCTTGGTCCTTATATGTCTCAAACTGCTGCTCTTTCCTGTGGTGTGCTTCAAAGTTCTGTCTTGGACCCTATTATCTTTTCTTTGTAGTGTGAATGGTCCTTTGAAGTAGTTCGCCCACTCTGTGGAACGCTCTTCCTTTAAACATATATCGTTATGTGGCCTCGATTGACGCCTTCAAAGAACAGCTGAAGACATAATTTATTTAAACTGGCCTTACCTTGTGCTGTCTAAAACATTTATGTTGTAAATGTCTGATTGTTTTACTGTTTTATGACTTTGTTGCTTATGTTTTATTGTTGTTTTGATGATCTTATTTCTCAGTGTTTCAGTGTCTATAATTTTCTCTTGTAAAGTGACCTTGATCTGAGAAAGGTGCTATAAAAATAAACTTTAATCACTTCCTTACTCACCTACACTGAAATTACTAACAATTAACAAAAACATCTTTTCAAACAAATTTGAAAGAGAATTGGAGTAAAATATTCAAATGTGAAGTTTCAGTGAGAAATAACATTTTTAACCTTGAATCAAACAGCGCTACATTGTTCTTGTTCTACTTCTGGTAGAATTCAGGCATGCAGACACTCATCACTATTTTGAATACGTAAGAAGAAGAATGTTTTTCAGATCAAGGGATGTGGTGCATTGTTTTTGTTTCTGTGTTTGATCCTCGTCCATCAACCTACGGACGCTTTTTCATTTTCCAAGTATCTCCAGGCAGAGGACATTTAGGGGAATCACGTTTTCTGACGGCTCTTTGGGAGGCGTGTCAGGCAGGCCACAGACTCTTTTAATGTCCTTCAGAATTTTTCAAAGTAAAAGTTCAGTTCAACTCCAAATACTGCTTGACAGTAAACAAGCTTCTCGCATTTTTATTCTGTGGACAACCACTAAAGAGAAAGTAAATATGTGAGTAACTTTTGCTGTCATAACGGAGATCTATTTCAGCACCGTTATCAAAGTATTTATTTATTTTTCATATTTTTTGCTATTATCAAAGCACATAATCTGTGTGTTTCATTGTCAATGTTTGTATAAATGTATAAATAATAATGTTTGGTATATAATGGACTGTGGTGCAGAAACAGTGACAGTGTTTCACACTCTTGGCTTACATTTTCCATGTTGTCTGTCACTGGCCATAATTTCTTAACAAATAGAGCTAAAGAAGCCTCATTTCTTGACTGGCCACTCTGCTGTCTCAGAAACGACACCTTTTGTGTTGTCTCAGCCACCGTAGCTGTCCTGCGCTCTTTAAAAGGTTAGGGGGCAGTGGTAGACTGGACAGATGGTTGCAATTCACAACCCTTACCACTAGATGCCACTAAATCTTACACACTGACTGAACCTGTACCATGCATGGCTTTGTGTATTTCTCAGTTTCCATTTGTAAATTTGGTCTTGTCTTCAGATGCGCTAGCTTGAACAGCGAGTGTAGGCTATTGTGGGTTATGTCAATAGGTTATCTGAACACCAAGTGTAGCAATTTTTATGTAAGGGACCAGATTTGTTTGGAAGATTTGAGATTTATAATAGAAAACCCTAATTTGAAAGACCTGAATTTAAAGATATTATTTCCTTTTTTAATTTCCAGAATCACACCCATTCACTGTTAGAATCTCTCGCTGGAATAAATAAAGAATCCACTCAGAATGGAGTCTCTGGCCAGAATCATTTTATCCATAGTTGCCCGACCCAAAAACAAAATATTTCCTGCAGGTCTCCTTTCTCACAGTCATCATGAGAGTGAGTGAAATTGAACTTTTTGATGGGTTTTTACTTTTCTGGTAAAACTTATCCTGGAAATCTAAGACAGTGTGACAGTCGCACAAGTCGAGTTGTAAAGTCAGACATTTGACTCAGTGATGTCAGTTAAACAACAATATCTATCTAGGATTTGCTAACGATGGCTAAAGTCAGCCACCATAAGCCACAGGTCACACCAGACATAGAAAAGTAAAACTCCTGAGTGTACTGAATTATTTCTATATTCAACTTTTCATTTGTAAAAAGAGGAACGTGTATTTTCTTTTAAAAGTTACATAACCTCACTTTAAAGTTAAAGACAGTTTATGAATTGTTGTAGCGTCACATTAAACCAGTTTCCAACATTTTGTTGTTTTGACAGCCGGGTGGAGTCTAGGAGATATTTTTTACTTTTGTGCTGTTCTCCATTGCTAAAAAATATCATTTGCTAATCACTAGCATACACCAATTTCAGGAAACATGTTATATTTACAGTTTGGAACACCTACTGCATGAGTTGTTTCCTATCGCCTTATCACAATAAAATGTTCCAACCTCTTTGCCAAGACAGCTAGAGCTCTAGTTCATCCTGTAGCAGTCTGACCTGCAGGCCTGCTCATTATGTGCTCTTTCTCCTATGTTTAGATGTTGGCTTCGTGGCCCGGAGCCAGTCGACCTGCCTCGCCCCACTCTGCAGTGTTTACCAACACCTCTTCACCTTTGACCAGGTCTTCATCTGAAGGTAGAATCTTTATATAAAGCTGCTTTGTTTCTACTAAAGTGGTTTATGGTCTCAAACTACTTACAATAACAGCTAGTAAAATTTACCTTTATGGTTATACTGCTGTTGACATGACCTAATTTACTGTAACAAGCTGTTAGTTTGATGATGAAAACCTACTTACAGTCAGGTTTCTCTCACCAAAGAATATATCTTTCTCTTCCTCTTGTTTTTGTTTTAGTGAGATTTTCTCCAACTGACAGAAGAAAATCTTTTTCCAGTGGTTTGGTAGGAACAATTTAATTTCCTCCTTTTTGGTCTCTCACACTAAGATTTGGGGTTAATTAGATATGGTCCCAATTCATAACATAAGCATTAAGTTCAGCCTTTTTGAAAATACATTTTTCTGCTTTCTTTCTGAGAGTGAGATGATGATACTAAACTCTTGCCTGTGTATTAAATACAGAGCTGGAGTCATGATGTGGCTAACCAAAGTTCAAAAATACACCTACCAAACCAAACCCTCTAGAGCTGATTAGCTCTCTTTCAAAAAAAACATCCACATGAAATAAAACTGAAATGGAAAAACATCACTTTGTAATTTTAGGGAAAGTTGTGCGCTGTAATTATTATCTGTGAGCTTTAAAGGAGCTGGTACCTGTATTTTAGAACTTTGGACAGGTCCAGGCTAACTGTTTCCCATGCTTCGCTTCATCTAATAGCTAGGTTAACCACATCTTGAATCCAGCTCCATACTTAACGTCACAGACATAAAATAGAAAGCGGATAATCATATTTACCACCATTTTGAACTTTTTCTGAAAGGCACAACCTAGAAAAAATACCTAAGACCTGCAGAAATGTTTAATAATCTATATTTGAATTATGATCAGTTGAGAAACACAAAAATGTGGATTTCCATCTGTAAGTTAAACTCTTCAAAGATGCGCATAAATAATTCAGTTCAAATCAGATTTATTGGCATGAATGTATAATAACAATATTGCCAAAGCTGTATATAAATTACATAAGAACATTTCATTAAATAAGTAATTAAAACTAAATATTACCTGCATTTAGGTTAATAAACTCTGTAAATAACTGCAACTGAAACCAGCATTAGAGAGTAAAATGAATCAATTGCTGAGGTGCACAACTGCACATGCATCAATGGGATGGATATCTGATGGTGAAAGAAACTGAGTAACTCCTCTGCCTTTCCATTTGCAGGTTGGAGGGATGTCAGAAGACGACTCCAGCTCTTCAGAAACACTTGACCCCTTTGACTACCACCAAGGTCCTGAACCTTCAAGGATGTCAGGGTCTTACAGGGAGCAGGCCAGGCACAGCAGGTTCTTTTCTTGACTAGTTGTGAATATTGACATTCATAGTATAACCGTGCCCTCACTAAAAAGGTAGATAACACAATCACAAACTTAAACATAAATAATTTATGCTTTACCGATAATGCCACAAGTTAAAACAGCATGCAGACTTTCAGCAAGCTTTGGATGATTTCTTCTGCTTTTGCTGGAGTCAAGTGTTTGTGCTAAGCTAGCAACACTGAGTAATGATGACTAATAAATATTCAGGTCTCAGTCCGGCTCTCACAAAGAATGGGAAGAAGTCCAAGAGCGCGTTCGGGGACTCCTTACGACACCAAAAGCTGTACGCAGACTTGTCTATGTGAGTAAATCCATCAGACTCACAGCAACACTGTATGTTCAAGCCTAGTGTTAGACTTGTTGTCTTTTATGCAGACCACCATATATCGTTTGCTTCAGTTGTGAGCGTTTTTTTGCCCTTACTGGCCAATGGACTGTTGCCATGTAATACTAAAATGTATGTACTTTTATCACGTTTTTAATTACCACGAATTTGACCTCAATTGCTGAGGGGAACAAGTATTCATTTAAAAATGACTTATATTACAGATTCCTTTATTTTCACTCTTTCATTAATATATCTAATCATATTTAAGTAAGAAGCTTCCTGTTTTCTGATCCGCTTTTTTTATTTCGTGTTAATGCAAACTCAAAACTTCCTCCATGTATGAAGTATTTCCAATGGCTTCCATTCAACCTTTTTTGATGGCTGTTAAGCCACTGTCAAGAAAACGTAACAATTCCTGCACAGAATTGATTTATTGGTTGTGGTCGGTGCAAAGAGCATGTCAACAAATACAACAAAAGAGGCTTCTGAAATAAACTGTCTCCCGGCTTTAATTAGTGAATATAAACTGTATTTGTGTTGAAAACTCAGAGCAGCAGAGTGCTTAGTATGATATATATGAGTATTTATTTACTTATTTACTCTTGCTGGCTACTATTTGAGGCTCTGTCAGTATTTAAATTCTGGCTTAAATGTGAAAATTTAAGATTTTCAAGAAGTTTCTCCTTTGTAGTGTGTTTTTGAAGGAAGATTTGTTCCTGGAAGTTTTTGAAGGTTTGAAGTTTGCTACTTTAATGTGTAAAAAAATATAAAACAGGAAAACACTGAAGATCACAGATTTCAGATACAACAATGGAAGAGAATGTGACTGTTACTGTGTTTTAGGGGGCCACGCACTCTGAGGTAGACGAGGTTTTAGCGCGGAGGTCCATCTCTCCAGGTCCACCGTGATCCACTCGGCCAGGGTCCGGAAAGGTGAGGGGGAGCTGCTCTGTGTCTCCATGACTTTCATTTTTCACTTTAAAAAATGTTGTGTCCTTTGGGCAAACCAGTATTTCAATATGAAGGTCAGTATAACTTTCTTTCCTTCCTTCTAAAGTGCTCATAAAACAGACTGGCTATCTTTTTTAAAATCAATGAAACATAATAATAGTAAAAATTCATTTAAAATACTTGATGCCCTAGAAGTGTATTATTATTCTACTTCCTAATTTAAATGACTTTTATCAGTATTTGTGGCTGTCATCCATAGTTGGTGCACAGGATGACGGTCAGAAATACATACTAGGGATGTGCATCAATGAGGCTGATGAGATATGCATCGCTCACAAGTTGAAACATTAAAGATATAAACATATGAAACAACTACCAATGTAATGATTTTATTATTCAACACAATGCGGTTCAATCCTTTTTATATACAGTCTAAGGGTTCAATGCGATACGATATGATGCAAAAGACAAAGCAGAAGCCATATGCAACATCAGTATGGCTCAGAGAGTTTGATGTTATTTGATTGGATTAATGAAAAATGAACTTAATCATAAGTTAAATTAAATATTTCTTTCTCTGGTACTGCAAATATTTAAGCATCTTACGTTTCTGCAGTTTCATTTTGACCTCCAAAAAATGTATCTAAAAAAAGACAAAATAAAACCAAGGCTGGACAATTCTTCTCTCCTGTTCTCCATCTGACGCTACACTTTTATAACCTCTCACACATTTACAGTTAAACAGTTTTAGTTAGTTGCATTACTTTGCTCAGCAGACGTCTCCATACTCACACCATGTCGCTGCTTCAGCTGAGTTAGTTAGAGTTAGACAGGTGCAGGAGCATAGAACAGTCTGCTGGTCATACTGTGCAGGCGCACTGAGCTGCGTTCTTGCCCACTGCTCTTTGCACCAGCATTTATAAATGCCAGCTGGCAGTATAAAACTACATTTAAAGAGGTGTGAAACATCGAATGACACATTTGTGATGAACAGTGACAAATATGTTGCGTTTCCTTTCTTCACAAGAAAAGACAACCCGTATTTCACCAGTTGAATGCATTTTAGCATTGCATTTAGCATTGATTTCCAAATAACTGTAAGTAACAAAGCTGCAAAAGTTGTATTATTGTCTGTCTTTTTCCTCTCCTAGGGAAAGAGACCATCACCTTGCCAATTCAGTCTTCAGATGTCTGGACTGTCCTGGTCTGTGTTTGGGTGTGTTTGTGCAAAACAGAGAGGTATTTCACTGCAGTGGTTTGATAATTGTCCACACAACCTTTATTAATGACTATCAAAATGGTGTGTTTCATGTAAAAATAAATATATAAGAATTCAAGCGTTTGGTGCAACTGTTTGAACCCAGGAGACAGTAGTATGACGTCATAAGTCCCTATCCAGCTAATCTATTAAGCTGACATTGCCGAGTCCTCGGGTAAATCAACCAAAGGCTATTAAAAGCAAATTGTGTCTATGGCGATGCAGCTCTGTGTGAACCACTGCCATATATCTGAGAAATAGCTGCTCACTATGACTGTGAGACATTAAGCACTGCTCAGGAACATTGTGAGCTATTACACAAGAGCTGATGAAACAGAGCTGTATTTTGGTGAAAATAAGTAATGAAGCTTTAGTTTTTCTTGGTCAGTTTTAACAATATACATAGAGCTATGTCGTCACCATCACCTGATTGGCTCAAGAATGTGTCATCACACAAGCAACAAGGGAGAGGGACATTTTAAGAGTCACAACATCAATGCGTCAAAAAAACGAAACTGAGAAAAAGGTCACTAGGCACCAAGAGCTCCATGTTGAACATTGTTTTTTACTGTTGTAGATGACTGCAGCATAGCCTCATTATGACTTCCTGGTCTTAGTCTCACAGAGACCAAAACTTAATGTCTCAGTATACTTTAATGAACTAGTTTAACAAGGTCAAAAGGTTTAAATCTTTTAAAAATAGTCACACTCAAAGGCCAAACAAAAAGCATGCTGTTATAGAGAGGTGCCAGATGTGGTAAATTATACAAATGGAGATAACATATAGCACTTAATCAGTCTTAAACCTACATACATAAAACCTGTGGCGCATGCATGTGATATGGTTCTCAACCCTTCCTACACTCAGAACTGTTAAACACTCGCCCGCTTCTCAAGTTGTGTTTTGAGACTTTGGAGGTGGGGATGGCATAAACAGTCGCTGATGCCTCCTATCCTTTCATTTGTCACTAACACCCACAGTCTTAGCTTGTCTCTGTAGAAGAAAAGAGGTAAACGAAGAGCCACCTCTACAATATTTTTAAAACAATCATAGCATAATCAAAATACCCATTTGTGTCGAGAGCAGTGGCACGAATGATCCATGCAGTTTACAGTTCTCTTCCACTGTGCTAGTGATCAAATCAAGCGGGCAATCAAAAGACGGGAGATGTCAGCCACTGTCCATTCCATCCCCACCTCCAAAGTCTCAATAGTCAACTCGACGAGCGAGCGAGTGTTGAGCAGTTGTGCATAGGGAGGGTCAAGCTCGTGTTTGTCACTGTTATGTGCGCTGGCAGATCAGAAATGCTCTGTCACGAGATGCCTTTCTGCCCGCGGACACTTTTCTCTAAACGCGCCTGGTTTTTATGAGCGCAGATTTTGAAACTACTGTAAAACTTAATAGCCCAGGCTTTTATTTGCTTCAATTGCTGAACTCACCCTGCCTGTATGAGGGACAGGCCTTTAATTCCTTTCCCACAAAACTCATTCTCAGCAAAGATGGGAGATAGACTACTATGGAATTGTTCATTTCAACCAATATGAATATTACAGATAATATATCAGTTATGAATAATTCATTTAATCTAACTCTGAGAGATAGGCCACGTAGGCCAACCTAGTGCGCAGAGAGAGGCAGGTGTCTAACTGGGACTAGGCTTTTAATTTAAGTTTTACGGTGATTAAATGCCATAATAACAGTACACAATTTTAGACTGTGATGAAAGTATTGAGAACAATGACAAATAAGCTTGAGAGAGGCGTTAAAACCCTACATACTTCACCTGAAATGCAAAAATAAATTAGCTACTTTAGGTATGATGATTTTAAGAACTGATAAAAACAAACAAAATTTTACCATCTACCTCATAGGATAGTGTTGAAGAAGGTTGTGTGGTTAACGAAGAGCCTTGAACCTCTCGTTTTCTTTGTCATGGTGGAGATGGTTAATAGATGCCGAAAATGAAAACAACAGAATCAAACAAAACATTAGCAACTTTCTTTAATTTGCTTGCAGTTACACATAATGTAGTACATGTTGATTCACATACTGTAGGTAATCAAGTATTTGTACAGAGAAGGGGTTGGTTGATGCCAGTGTGCTTTTGAAATGTAGAATTCAACCTGATGTTGCGAGGGCTTATCTGTTGACCAGTATAGTAGAGTTACAAACAAGCACCTTCATTCACACAAGTTTTATTTCAAATATGGCCCTTTTGGCAGTGTAGGGACGACTAAACACTGAGACTTAGACTGCATTCCTGACACTATGGGTTTGGAAATTTGTACCTCCTGGGGAAAAGTAATGGAACCCTTTAACATGAAAACCCAAATAAGATCACCAAAGGATGTAGTCAGGTGAAATCACACTAAAGCTGAAAGAACTCTGTAAACACCATTACTCTATTGAACATTTTTATTATATTGAAATTAGATAGAAGTTTGAATTTTACAACGCTCTCATTTATCTCATTCATATCATTTGCATGATACGTTTGCATTTGCAGTTGTTCTTTTACTATGCTAGGTAGCTACTAAAATTGCAAAATATTAACATATTAGAAACCGTAATTTACTCCAAGTAAAGCTTTTTCCCAGCCGGACCACTAAAATTAGCATGTCTAACTAGCGGGGAATTTCCGTCTTCCAACTTCAAATGGAACACATCGTGCAGTACGATATCGTGCTGTGAACTACGCTGGCAGTTTACTTCCTACCACAATCTGAGCAACAAACTGCTTAGTAGCAGCTTGTAGTTGTCTCGTAATTAATGTCGATGTGGTTAGTCATGTTGCAGAATACATATCTCCATTAGCATGTGATGGATAACACGAGTGTCATTGAGTGGTGTTGCGATGACTTATTGTATTTTCTGCCAGGAATTTATCAGACTCGAGTGATGGTGGAAAGTAAACCAAGCAAGGACGGGCCAGTTTTAACTTCAACCTAAGAACACTGGGAACATTTGCTGCATTGTACAACAGAAAACCCTCAACCCTGCTGGTCCCATGTCAAGTATTATATAAGTTGAATGCGTCATGGAAACAGGTACACATTGCTCAGTTACAGACATGGACTTTTAGAAAAGAGCTTAAGACCACAAACATCACAAGCTGTAAGCATCACAAGTAACAGTGCAGCCAGGGATCATTAACACACAATTGGATAATTTGTGGCATTTGCATCAAAGCCGTCAACCATCATTAACATTGTAAAGAAGGTCACGCAGTTATTGCCATCATCAGGCTGTATAACTAATAACTAATACGAGCTATCAAAATCTAATGGCTAGACAAGCACATTGTTGCTCCCTTGAAGATGAACCCTTCAATTCTGGACACTACTTTTTGTTTATATTAATGTAAATTAATTATTCATCAATATAACATCCAGAGCCCAAAGTGACGTCTTTAAAAGTCTTGTTTTGTCCGACAAACAGTAGGAAACCGAATGATATCCAATTTCTACTGATACAAAACAAAGAAAAGCAGTGTCTGTAATCTACAAATAAATATCATTTATTTTTCTATTAACAAATTGATTAAACTGCTAATTGTTTTAGTACCAGAGAACATTCATGCTCCCAAGGTGATAGACCTTTTTGATTTTATGGCTTTCCTCTTTGTCTGCCTGTAGAACTGTGGTGTAAAATGAACATTGTCGCTTTTAAGGGCAGCTAGCCAGTTTTGAACAGCCACTCACAGTTTGAAATTCTAACAAATGTCAATCGTGGTTGACCACAATTGTCTGCACCCACATTTAGCTAGTGAGAAGCTAACGAGGCATCTAGGCTAACAAGGCATCTAGGCTGGAAGTAGCAAAAGCATACTATGGCATAAAAATGCAGATAGGAAGGAGTGTAGTACCTTGACATTTTTATAGCTTTGCAAGTTAGCTGTCACTGCAGTTTCTTCTATAATTTCCCCGTGTCAGTGGTTCCCAAACATGAAGAGTTTATTTATATTAACAGTGTTGTGAAGACCAGCTAATTAGGGTAAAGGGGGTGTCACAACTGAAATAATAACAGTGTAATGTTTGGTTAATATGATACATGTTAGGTCTTTTATCTTCCCCACCTCCTCTGAAAGGTTTTTGCCTACTCATGCTAACAAGCTAATTGCAAAAGTAACGGGAATATTATTACAAATACTACAGTCTAGACCTGCTCTATGAAAAGTGAAAAAAAAAATCACTATTCAGTTATTGTAGGCATGACAGGGAATGATGAGAAAACTTGCAGCTCGGACAAACCACGTCAAGTTAATCATTACACAAAGTGCCTATAAAGTTAAGTAATTATCATTCAGTGGTTTTGATGCACCAATATCGTTTCCTCACAATCGGGTAGCAAATGTACTAAGACGTTGTTGCCACGGGCTGGCTCATTGTGAGGTGTAATAGATGACACCGCTGCTTTGAATGTTGCAATCCTGGGGCTGTATGACCGAAAGTTTTTATCTTAAGTTAAGATTGGAAGAGTCTAAAATATTGGCCTTTTTAAAACCAGGTCTGAACCCTAATTACCATGTTTACCAAACAGTTAAGAAAGGATCTGCTAGTTAGAAAGTGTCTGTAACAGTAGTCTTGGGATATAAAACCATCAAAAAAAAAAAGTTGTCCTAGCTGTTTTCTCAACATTCTGTCCAAAGTTCAAAAATGCACCTACCAACACCACTAAAACTAATTAATTAACAAATTGTATTTAATTTGTTCACAAACAGAAATGTAAAAAAACATTTGGTAGGTGTATATTTGAACTTTGGAGTAAGCCAAGCTAGTTTCTCCTTGCTTCCTGTCTTTATGATAACCCAAGCTAACCTCCTCCTGGCTCCTGCTCCATCCTCAACGCACAGACACAAGATTGATCTCACGCTCTGCAAGAAAGTACGGAAGCCCTAAGCGGCCATCTATTCAATTATTTTTCTTTCTTCGTTTTCCCGTGATCATTTTTTCGGGGTCTCAAGATAGTGAATGTTGTTTTTCCGTGATGGCGTCATAATTTTCTCGTGATGTTGAGATAAGAAAACAGTAGTTTAACCCAGGGGTTGGCAGTAGCATTTCTTAGTGATAATAATAAAGGAGTTATAAGTATCACCGGTTAGCTCAGTTGATTGAGCACAGTCAAAGCGTTGTATGTTTGATCGTCACACAAGTTTTCATCTTCTTATGAAGAGACTGTTTCACATTCTCAAATTAAGCATGTGCTGGACTATGTGTGTCCTGGTGAAGGGTCCACATCCATCAACCTATGGACTTTTCATTCACCAGTCATTCCCAGGCAGAAAAAAATTCCTGTGCTTCTCACTTCATAATTGAGAACACACAATCCATAGTTTACAAGTCCTATGCTCTACCAACTGAGCAAACCTGTGACACTAGAAATTCTTCTGAAATTATCCTAAAGATTTGCACCTGCTGACCTCTGTATTTAGCTATGGTTTGTTATTTTTAGATCACAAGAAAATTATCCCGTTATCACGGGAAAACAACATTCATTTTCTCGAGAGCTCAAGATAATTATCCCATTATCATGGGAAACGGAGAAAAAAAACATTTGAATGAATGGCCACTTGGCGCTTCTGTAAGAAAGCATATCCCAAAATGTTTAACTGTTCCCAATGATTAATCCCAAAAACACACCTATAAAATGACAAATGTAGTTTACCAGATAAAAGCTTACTTCACATGTATGCTTATAGCATATTTCAACCCTACACAACCGTGAAAATGTAGTTCTGAAGTTGTGAAAAACCACTCAAAAATACACACTCCGATTATTATTGTCCATTATGTCACCATGGTGCCTAAAGACAAATACTATTTGTGATCATTATAATTAAATCAAATAAATGTTAGGGATATGGTAAAAAAAATGTCCACAAATTTCACAGTGTTCAATGACTGAAAAAGCCTTTGTTAACCATCTTCAGTCTGAGTAAAATCTCCATAAAGGATCAGTCTGCAGCCAGCGATTAGCATTCATTTAACATATTGCTTCATGCAACTTGGTGAAAAACCTCTTTATATGTTTGGCACAGTTTAAATATACAGATAGATATACAAGCAATGCAGATATACAGCCACACGAAAAAGATCATTCACGCATTTCAGAGAGTAACTGTCTGATCAAGGATTAAATAAAGTAGGATTCAAAGGATTTAAAATTCAGATTATAGTTTTGTTTTCTCTCGTGTTAAATTGATCTTTTCTTTTTTGCAAAATACATACATACACCTCAGATATATCCAAAAGAATGTCCTCGTGCACACACACACACACACACACACACAAACACACAGCTCTTCCTTTCAGTGCATCCTTGCAAGAAAGAACACACTCGTATTTAAAAGAAAACTGACTTCTCTTAATCTTGGCACAATTTGAGTGTAAGAAGGAAGCACTTTAATCTAGTTGTGGTTATAAATGTCCAACATGAAGGGTGCTCATCTTGGTTAAGCTTAACAGAGGCTGCTATTGCTGATGTTTGAGCTTGGATGGGTCTGGCTCGATAGTTTTCCTCTCTCGTCATGGTGCTGATACATGATGGAAGGTTTTCCGCTTGACATCCATAGCAGCATGGCACTTTCTCTGCTCCTCTGAGCCAGCCAGAGGCTAGAACTGGGAGGTTTCAGTAAAGGAGATTGCATCTGTCTTGTCGACGGTGAAGCCTCCATTGACGTAGGATTTCTTCTCGCACTCTTCGTCATCCAAAGTGGCTTCCAGAGCGAAGGGGTTGGTGACGTCCACGTCTGATGTCAGATCCATCCTCTCCAGTTCCCTCTTGGAGAGTTTCTGGACGATTCCGGCTCCATAAGCATCGCCAAGAACGTTGATCATAGTGCGGAACCGGTCCCTGAAACACACCGCTTAAAGTCAACCTACAGCATCGCTTTTAAGTTAGAATTCAAACTTTTTAGTAGGAAGGGTAGAAAAAACACTCCAGACAGAAGGTCAAGAGATCAACTCACAGCAGCCAATCCACCGCGACTATTAGAGTGACATCACTTGCAGGTAATCCAACAGCTGTTAGGACTATCACCATGGTGACAAGCCCAGCATTAGGGACTCCTGCTGCTCCAATACTGGCAACTGTTGCTGTTATACTGAAACCGAGACAGAATGTTGTAAATATTCATTATAACACGCAGAAATGAAATGTTAAAGCCACATCTAAGAAATGAGTTGCCCCAAACGGCAGCAAGAGATAAATGAAATACTCAAAACCATCCATGAACTAGGTGCGGGTAAGACGAACTGTTGTTACTGAGATACATGCGGTATATACCAAAACAGTAGGTTAGTAATAATACAAAGGCCACAATATCTGCATAGTAAGCATTATATATCAAATTAAGCTGCAATTTCAGGGGTCATCTCTGTGCATACAGATGTACCTAGTCCTGCCTTCAAATGGAACTCATTGGAAGTCGAGAGACTGTCCTCCCCAAATAATGACAGGAACAGGTATTTGTTCAAATGCCTGCTCTAACATGTATTTCCATTTAATTGATAAAACCCTGTAGACGCCATGTAAATTATTACTGCAAAGGCAGAACTTGCATGGTGTTGTTCTAGAGCCTCAAGCCTTTGTAGCGAGGAGGTTGGTTTGGATGGATGAGTTAGCAAAGCGTATGGAGCACAGAGTGTTGTGTTCCACATACTTTGCTAACTCATGTAGCTTCCGATGAGTGAGAAAGAAATGCATTTATCAGCTGTGATACATTAATGACAGGTTTCTGCATGCTTCAACAACCTATTTACAAGTCTGAATGACTCGTCGTCAGACACGTTAAAGTCTTGTTGTTGTGTGATTCACTTCTATAATTAGTAACATTTTTAGATGCTAATATTATTATCTGAAGGTATGTCAGTCATAACTTCAGTCTCATGCTTGTTGTGGATGTTATACATGCCATTATGTCACATTTACATGTTTGTTGTTTTGCCAGTTGTCTTCAGTAATTTATGTTTTCCAGATGAGGTATGATCAAAATCAGTAATTTCTACTTTGGTCATCAATGGTGGTATTTTATTGTATCATAAGTTGTCTTTTATGGTATTATAATCAGTCGGTAGAAGTGCCCCTAAACAACGCTGATGTACCTGATAGTAACAATCTGGCCAGCATCCAGAGGATAGTCATTCAGCTGAGCGATGAAGATGGCAGCCACCGCCTCGTAGAGTGCTGTGCCGTCCATGTTAATGGTGGCGCCAACTGGGAGGACGAAGCGGGTGATCCGCTTGTCGATGCGATTGTTCTCCTCGGCGCATCGGAAGGTGACGGGCAGGGTGGCAGAGCTGGAAGACAGGTCAGCGGTTGGCGTTATTACTGTGACCTCAGGGTTGGCACACAGGGGTCTTGATTCATAAATATTTATATGTTGCTTTTAAGGCAATGGATGTATGATTGTTATTAGAGTGGAGCTCAGTGGATTCTGACCTGGAGGAGATCATGAGTGCTGTCACCAGGGCCTGGGCCATTCCCAGTGTGAATGTATACGGGTTCTTCCTCACGATGACAAAGAAGATCAGTGGCAGACAGATGGTGCCGTGGATAGCTAGACTGCAGGACAAAACAGACGTTATTATCGAATATATTTGAGGGGAATTGCCACATGCTGTATGAAAAGCACAATATTAGACTTTTAGAGACACAGATAGACTTTCATATCCCTGTAATCTCCAGATGAAAAAAGTACTTTGAGTTTAATATCAATTTAACTATTAAGCTTTTTGCATGTTCATGTCACAATTTAAATACAACCAATATGATGCACACCCGAGTATTAAACTACTTCCCTTACAATAGAATTCACTTGTGGAGTAGTACATGTTGAAAATGACACGGGATGTCCCATGGTTTTTAGTACAAATGTAAAATTTAGAGAATAGGTTTCTTATTAAAATGTTATGAAGGGGTTTAAACAGTCCATAGGGACAACTGTTAAAGGTTCTATATTTTAGGAAACGAGCTTATTTGCTTTCTTTTAGAGAGAGAGTACTAACTCTAGCTTAGTATGAACCTGAAAGCTCTTTTAAAAATACATTTACATGTCTGTTAATGTTTAGATGACACAGATTAGATACGACATGTTAATCAGTGAGCTTTAGAGGTGTTGGTTATTTTTTATGTTTGAACAGAGTCAGGCTAGCTGTTTCCTCCTGCTTCCAGTCTTCATGCCAATCTAACAGCCCTCCTGGTCCTATCTTGGTACTTAACGCACATTAAAGTGGTATCTATCTTCTCACCTTACTGTCTGGAAAAAAGCAATTAAGTGTGTTTCATAAACTGCTGAAAAATTCCTCAATAGGGTGAAAAAAACAAGGATATATCTTTTTTTTTCAGTGGCACTTTTCAGGTTCAGCTGAGAAAAAGTCAGTAGAACCAGGTTGAAAGTCATGTGAGCTAATGGGAGATTTATATATTATACATTTAGTGTTTTCAAGGTCTGAAAAATTACTCCTTGAATTAAGGGAGAAAAAGCTCAAACCAGTTGACTGAACTGACTTTTAAATGGATTTCATCTACAGTGCTTACAAAAAGGCACACTTAGAAAGACTTGGCATTACTTTGAAAGTAAAGACTGGTTCTGTTTATCGTGATCCATTATCAGTCATAGTCCTAAAGCAATAATGCATAAACGTTTTTTACAGGCACTGAATGTTGCATTCAGAACATTACGACAGTGTGAACATTGTGTGCACATGTTGTCAGGAGCACTCCAAGCATTGGACTAACCCTGTGACCTAACTGGAAGGGATTTACTGTACAGTCTTTAATGGTGTCACTTAGATTTAGAGGCATGAGCGAAGCTTTCATTACTGCATCTGCAGGTTGAGCAGTTTTAAATGTCCTTGGCCCTTATCAGTGCCTACACAGAGCTCAGCTTTTACTGTATCACTGGAGGGAGAATCGGCCCAAATGCCAACCATAAATCCCAGTGTGTGGAACAGGCGGATACAGAGTAATGGGACAGCTTACCCACTCAGCACCGTCACCATATAAAGACCCATCTTCCTGAAAATCTCCCAGTCTTCCACCTCGATGATCTTCGCAGCAATTAGGAACAGGATCCCTACTGGCATGTAGCTGAAAAACACAAAGTTTGAGACCTTTGGGGGATAGAATCTAAGATTAAAGCAAATATTGTGCATTTGAAATAGTAACTTGATTAAGTGATAAGCCATTCAACAGAAAAATGATCAGCAACAAGTTTAAGAATCAATTGATCATTTACGTCATTTTATGAATAAAAAAAGTCAAAGATTCACTCGTTCTAGCTTCTCAAATGTGAATATTTGCTGGTTTTCTTAGTCTTCTGTGAGAGTTAAATCTATATCTTTGGGTTTTAAACAGTTGGTTGGATGAATAAAATACATTTTTCAACATGACACAGTGTAAAAATGTATTTGAATATTGTATCTACCAAACAGTCAACCCAACCTGGTATTAGGTTTCTAATCACGTTTGGGCTTATAGCGCTCACTTAACTAAGCTTTGACCTTGGGTCAGGTTTGGACATTTTCAAATTTAATGCATTACGTTTGTTAGCATGGCAAGCTAACAATCAGTAAACAACAGCAAAAGCTACTCTTCACTAGAAATAGTTAAGCTACCGCAACACTACGGAGTTATTGGAAGCAGCAAGGCTACCCAATTACATAGTGTATAAAATAACTTTTCATTGAAAACATTAAACATTATAAGGCCCCCTTCTGGAAACACTGTTGTGACAACTGCTAAAAAAATCCAACTGGCTACAAACAATGTAGAGACTTTAATCATACTCTGACATACAGTAGCAAGAAAACTGAGTAAAGAGTACTTTTACTTTCATACAAGTACATTTTGCTACTAATACTTGTACTTATACTTAGTAATACTTATAATTAGTAATTATTAGCTCTTCCACCACTTCAGATGGGACAAATAATTTATTGTTGTGTCACATGCTTGTAGTTGCATGCATTTTTTTGTTACCCATAAACATGTAACCTAAAGATGTAAAGAGAAATAGCTTATTGGCTACTTAGCCTGAACTACTTGTGTTGTGTACTGGTTGGCTGCAGTGCCATATTGTGTGTTGATCTGGTGAGAAAGATCATGAAATACAATTGAAAACCTAGAGAAAAGCTAGTAAGTGGACCTTGAGTTAAAATTATATTTCGTTAAACTACTGTTCCCAAGGTCACGAGGTCAAGCCTTTTTTTGTCTGTCGAATGAAATTATATCACTTTGTCTTTGAGAAAGGAAAAACGTCTCAATTTTTACAGCATCAGTCAGTGTTCAACCAGGCTGGGTCTTAAAAACTGAATATGGGCCAAGTTCAGGTCTATTTTTTAGGCCCATGCATAATTTTCATCAACTCATCATACTCAGAATGTGCATTTGTACAGTAGTTCAAGTTTTAAAAACATCTTTATTGATAATTAATATAAAAGTGACACCTCTAGCAATGCCCCACATACAAAAATCATCAAAAAGGTTAAAAACACAATAAAACCCAAAGGCGCATCTTCATTGTGGTCCTTTTTTCACTTGTAGCTTTCTAATGTTGTTTGCTGTACCTGTGGATCAGTCTTTTATACATACCACATAATGATCTGGACCAGTTTCATGGTTGCTTCATTCAGGGCATCAAAAAATTCCAGGAGGATCCGGCCCTTTTCACCCATCTTCCCAATGACAAGGCCAAAAGCAACACAGAACACAATAAGCCCCAGTACGTTGATTCCATCTGAATATGTCCCGATGATTTTATAGTCCCTGGTTATATTCTGCCAAGAGAGGAGAGAGACAAGGAGGCGATTCATTCAGCTAACCAAGACTAGGCCAGGAAGCCGCTTTTACAACCACACTAGCTTACTCTAAAGACCCATTGATGAGCAGCCCAATGACCCATGGCTACGTTTGACTCATTATTGGGTCTTCTGATGCATTTAGATCAGACGCTGGTCGCCAGGTGCAGAAAGATGAAACATACAGTGCAGCAGATGGATCAACAAGGACACACTGTTGTCATGCAAAGATCAAAACCACACCAATCATGTTAATGGATGTATGTTGGTGAACTCTTTACTCGAAGAAGAATTTTTAATGTCAACTCGCATTAATGTAGTGACTGATCTGACTGATCTAGATGAACAGAACAAGAGTAACGTGCACACCTACCTCTACCACCGCCATGATAGTAGTTGTGAGAGGTGGAATTGTGGTGGTGTTGGCTGAAACCTTCGGAGGCTCCAGCTCTTTGCGCTTGGTCTTGTACTAGAGTGGAATTAGTCATATTTCAAAACGTCAGAGTTATGTTCACATGGCCACATGGCTGCACAGTGGATACTCACCAGATCCCTATGTGGGTTTAAATGACACATTAAACATGGGTAGAACTTGGAACAGCAATGAATGATAGATGTGCAAACGAGTCTTACCTGCTGAAAACAAGCCTGTACTAGATTTTCTGGAAACATGTTTCTGTTGATTGGAAAAGACAAGATTAAGGCTAAACCAAAGACACAGAAGGTAATGATTTGTACGACAATAATTCCTTGACAGATCAGGGTCATTGCAAAAACTCTTTAAGTAAGGCAAAATCCAGGAGAGAATGATTTTCATCCTCATAAAGAGGCTGTGAATGTGGTCTTCTTTTGAAAAATGGAGTTAAAACACTAATAGTTCTTTGCAGATGTCTTCCTCAGGGAGGCCAAAATTGCATTAATAGAAAGTTGTAAGGGAACTGGATTTTTAGTATATACTGTTCATTGTTTGCAACCACAGCAATTACCTTTTATTCAAGAAACTGAAGGTTGGATATGTTAACCTCTGAGTTCTGTCGATCGATACACATCGATGGCTATGCCATGGAGAGCAATTTGGGGTTCAGTATGGTTACGTTCAGCCTGCAGGCCTTAATGCTCAATTATGATTTTTTTCCCAGATACAATTTTTTTGTTTGACAGTTCACATTATTGTTTAAATGTGGCCCATATCAGACTCCAGTGTGAACTGTTCGCGGCCTGAAAGTGATCCGCATGCGCAGGAGAATAACACGACATCACACACGCCCGTTAAACAGAGCCACAGAGGTTGGCGCCTATTTGCTAACACTCCCAATTTTCATGGGAGACTCCCGTTTTTCATTGTCCTCTCACAGGTCAATGAATTAAGACAAGTATTCACAACTTTCTGTTCTTTTCATTACGGTTTCTGGCGCTGTACATCCCAACTGCTCCATAACTATTCACACACAATCACACGTTCTCTCTCTACTGTGTCGGCATGGACAAGTAGCATGCACATAACTCAGAAGAGAGCTCGCGGTCCGGTGGATTTCAGGTGTAAGAAAGGGAATCTGTGAGCAGATGATAGCGAGGTAGAGAAGAAGGAGAGCCTCATAATGGCTTTTTGTGGCTTTTTCGTTCAACACAGCTCCGTCTGCAGCAGGACTGAGAGACAACTGCTGCTCTAAAGTGACGTCAAAGTCGCATCAATTCCGACCTGAGTGTCCAGACTGAGGTCGCAATTAAAAAGAACAGATCTGTATCGGAATTAGACCACATATGAAAGTGGGCCAAATCTGAACTGGAAAAGATCAGATTCCATGTGACTCGGCCTGTTCACACTGTCATAAAAACATCAGATCCTAGTCACATATGGGCAAAAAATATCAGATTTGTGTCACTTTAGCCTGAAGTAGCTTGTGTTGCCCAGGGATACTTTGACACGCAGACTTGGGGAACCCCTTGAGCCACCGGCAGTACAAACTTTTCTCTCAAGCTCCTTCACATTCGTCACTCTCCATGTGTATAACTCAGTGTAACCCCACCAATGCTTGTGAGGAGAAACAGTCCATTTGGGCAAACCTTTTGCCACTGAAGTTGTTAAATGACACGTTGTATGAACTAGCTTGTTTGAAGCAGGAGGACAGAGGAGAGGTGACAAATTATTATTTACTGATCACCGCAAGACAAGTATTTCAATTTTAGACTATCAGGGAAAGACCTGGTAGTCTATTTTCACTTTATCTGAACGAGTGGACACTTCATCGTCATGAGAATTTTGTAGTTTCTATCACGTGGCTGGGGGATCACCTTACGAGGTCCAACAGTGTGTCAACTGTTGTGACGTTGGGTGTGGTCCCGGCTCTGTCAATGTGCTCAGCTGTCTGAGAGACTCCAGGTTTGATAGTCATCACCAAGATAATGCCTGCAGAGGATGACACCAGTCAGCATGCTGTGATGACACAATAGGTTTTATATCAACCACCACTTACATAGCAACATTTGAGCGACTTAACTGTAAAGCAACTGAAGTACACAGGAAAATTAAATGAAGTGTGAACTAGAGAAGTTAGGGAGAGGGGAAATCTCAGCTCACCAAGAATAACTGCAATGATGGTTGTAGAGAAGTAATAAACAACCGCGCGCAGACCTATCTTTCCTGATACCTCAGAGTCCAGGGCTGCAACGCCTGTGAACGAAAAAGCACAATGTTTTATTATAACAAAGTGTGGTAGGTTATGGGAGATGATACGTAGCCTAAAGCTAAACATCCTTGTTTATGAATGTGAGGTAGAAAGAGTTAATTAGAGAAAATTAACCCTGATGAATATTAAGTTAACTCATTTAAATTACTAATGCTATAAAATTAAAATTAATGAATCTACTGTAATTGAAATGAAAATGAACATTTAAACAAAATTCACTGTGTTCTTGACACTTATTTGTCACTAGCTAATTGTGTTGACCAATGGGATGAACTTTAAAACCACAGCTTTCTTCTGAGCTTCCCCCTGCACTTCACAGTCTTCTCACAATCGAGCATTTGATTACCATAATAGTCCATCAGGTGATGAAGACAAAGATGCGGACGAAAGCTAAAACACATAGTAAGTGCACCTTGAGTTAGGTTTATTTTGTCAAAGCTGTTTTTTATCACTATTTTGGGACATTTCAAGCCTTTAATTGGACGCTGAAAGTGGAGATAAAACAGGGAAAGATAAAAGTTGGATTTGACATGCAAACAAGGTCCCTTTCTCAGCGTGCTCTGAGGAATTTAAAGCACATACTGAGAAATAATGGTACTCCGGTAGGGAAAACTCCACGCAGGGGTAAAAAACTAATTCTCGCTAACCACCAATTCGGGAACTAGCAAATGCACAAATCAATTAACAAACACGGTCACATTTTAGTTAGCAAGAGCAGTCCTATGCAGCTGCATTACTAGCAGCTTCATACTTCTCTCTTTGTCTTTCAGTATTATTTGTCAGAGTACTGGTCCCTGTAAAAACACCCCCACAATGAATGGCACACAGGCGCTCACATCAGCTGTCATGAAGTGACTGAAAAAGCTGGTTTATTGGAGACCCCCCTCCTCCCTCTCATCATCAAGGTGACTAAGGTTTAGTGGGCTGACAGGTTTCTAACAGTAACAGGTTTCTAGGCCTTCACATGTCGAAAAACTTGAGCTGGGTCAGAAACAGACACAACAGTGAAGAAAACAGCCATCAAACAGTGGCTTTACTTCATCAGACTGCTGAAGAAGGCAGGACTCCGCCGTCAGACCCTCACCCAAGCCTACAGAGGACTCACAGCACCCAGCGGTTCAGGTGGAAGAACTCACGATACAACCCAAGACACCACCTGAGCGCATCACCACTTATAAAGCACGCTTCCACTACCGCTTTTTACAGCCATTGTCAGAAGGATTGCAAAGGATGTCAAGGAAGGAAGAAAATACACCCCACAGCCTCTGATTTAGTATTTAACTATAGAGGGATACGCAAAAAATTTCAATGTACCTGGACTGACCTGTACTTCTGCAAATGGCAAATAAATCTAATTGAATCTATTATCTGTCTAGCAAGTGCTAATGTAGTTCAGCCACGAACAACTTATCTTGGCCTGCAAATTTGTCTAGAGGGACTAAAACAAATGATGTATTGTCAGTTAATATGTAATCTCTTTGAAAATAAATCAATTCATAATTTAGTCATTGTCAGAATCCTACGCTGAATCCAAAGGACACTGTACTGCTGCTGAACTCCACAGGAAATGACAAAACTTCTGGCGACTGCATTAACTGGGATTATTATACCATCAGTATGGGTCTGTCTCCATGAATTCACAGTTTTAAGACTTACTTCATTTCTTGTAGTGCACTTTTGTATGTGTCATTGCAATACATCACTATCACTAAGAGTAAAACCAGAAAAAGTCATGTTCGAGTTACCTGTTATCATGCTTGAAATGATGAGCGGGAGGATGACCAGCTTCAGCATTCGCATGAGGATCTCTCCCGGGAAGCCAAAGTACTGCTTGTGGAGATGGGAGAGGGACGAATACTCTCTGACCACGACGCCCAAACTGATACCTTAAAGATCGGAAGAAAGACAGAGTCAAACCATAATAGATTCTTGGTTTCAGCTGAAGGGGGACAAAAAGCCATGAAGAACACTGAAATTTGGATTATGTCATTTAAATAAATGCAGCTTGCTCTGCAAATGCAACCGAGGTTTCATCCATTCAGAATTCATGAGGCACAACACACATTGGTCTATATTTTTCAGCTATAAAGCTCACATGGATCCCACTCAATGATTTTAGTAATACACTCCAAGCCTCCTCTGTGTTATCACACATAACAGACCGCCATTAAAGATGCCTGTTAAACATTGCGATGACACTGCAAACTGTAGTTGCATGCCACGACCACGCTGATCTATCAAAAATACTTTGGCGTTTGTGGATGTGATCCACCTGATGGAACCGGCTTAGAACTCGCAAACTCTCACTTTAACTTTCATATTGAGTAAGCTGCAGATTCTCCACCAGGTAGAGCTGTTTTGTCCTTTTCTAACCATGCCAACTTCACTACCAACTGTGTTAGCAGCAGCGGCAGTGTCCACTAGCAGTGAAGAATTTTTAATATCAAACAAAGCTGCTAACAACAGAACAGTTGCTTCAAAACACTCGGGCCACCTGCAGGCATTGAGGCTTTGCATGCCTGTACAACCTGTAATCTCAAACAAAATGGAACAGCTGCTCTGCTATTTGCCACTGCAGTCTGAGTGGATAAGCATTTTGTATTGCTAGGTTAGATAATAATAATACATTTTATTTAAAAGCGCCTTTTTGGACACTCAAGGTCGCTGTACAAAGTAAAAACAACAGATATACAAGATTATAAAAAATCTTGTATATCTGAAAAAATAAAACAAAAATATAACAATATAACACAGATACAAGTAAACAGGACAATGGATGTTTCACAATGAATAAGATATTTTAAACAGGTAAGTCTTGAGTATGGATTTAAATTCTGTGAGCGAGTTAACGTTCCTAATGTGAGATGGAAGAGAGTTCCACAGTTTGGGTGC
>JAPMOB010221028.1:0-34834 GCA_029875015.1 Lepomis gibbosus | reverse complement strand
GATAGATAGATAGATAGATAGATAGATAGATAGATAGATAGATAGATAGATAGATAGATAGATAGATAGATAGATAGTAACCCATAGATGAAATTGTCACATATATAAACAAATTAATAATGACAGAGGTTCTCACGAGTCCACGTGGTTTTCAAAGGAGAGTATGACAGGGAAAGGTGAGGTCTTGAAGGCGCACTCTGCAATAGCTTCAATTACTTCCTGGAAATTAAAAAAACAAAATGACATCAGACAGTACCAAGAAAATCAGCAAGCAAGCACAACATTTTTATTGCAGATTAAATTCCAGAGGACATACTGTCAAAACATAAACTTATTGCACACCTGTTTTTTGGAACACAACTCATATAAACATAATCCAACAGCGAATACCATAAAAACATCAAAGCAGCTTTGTCAACTAATGAATTGGGAATTGGAAGAATGCGAAAGCCTGTGTCAGATGACATGGGAGGTTTGTAGACATTTTGGGGCATTTTATGTCTTTATTACAATCAACAAGACAGAGATGAAATGAGGGAAGAGAGAGATCGGGGAGTGTGTGAAACCAAGATCCCTGAAAAATGGTCAAATTTGCTCTTTCTTGTTGACAGACTGGCTGTAGCATTTTGAAATAGTCACAGAAACAAGGTGAGAAATTACTTTGGCAATGTAAATGTTTGCTTGCCACACCAGTAGGGCCCCTTTGAATTTAACAGAATTTCATTAAACTCAAATGATCTAGTTAACTTGTTTAAATGACAAGGAATTGCTAAATTGGTATTTAAAATAACTTGTCAAGCTGCACTGTGAAATTAACCAGAAGCTTAAGGGACTTGTGCTACTACAATGTGTACACACCTTAAAAGGGATTTCTGATGTCATGGTAAACCCGTGCGTGATAACAGGTTCCTCCTCAGCCGTTCGTCCTTTCCACACATCTAATTCCACACAGCGGCATCCAGCCAGAAGCACCTGCCTGTACATCTCTACTGAGGAGCTCCCTGCCAGCTGGCCCGCTAAAACACAAGAGATAAATTAAGACCTTATGACAGTCATAATACTCACTAAAGCACTATATTCTATATGTTATATTCTGTGACTCGAGAAAAGCTGGAATACAATACGGTGACTGTATTTTAGGCCAAAGTCACATTATGAGTTTTGTTGCCCTTTGTTTACATAGTTTCTTGATTTTGTCATTTTTAATTACAAACTCATTTACATTTACATACTCATTTACAAAATCATTTTTCAAACAAACTCAAAAACGTCAGGATAAAGACAATAAACTTAATGGTTTGAAAGAGGAGTAAAAGAAACCATTTACAGGAAACTAGAGATACCATCTCTCAACAGGGGAGGAGGTCTGCCACATTTATCCCCCTCTTAAGGCCAATTTATAATTCTGCGTCAAATCTATGCTGTAGTCTATGCGAAGCCCCGTAACCTACGCCGTAGCCTGACGCACGCCACACCAAAAACTACACGTCGCAGACTGCATCGCATTTCCGCGTTTCCTGCTTGCCCTTCTTCTGTCTCATCTGGTTGTACGGACCATGTCCTCCGACACCTTCTCTCATTTTTGCATTTCAGAAATTTCACTAAAAGTAACTGCAGTTCAACATCGACCATGAGCCGCTCAGTTTCAGTCGCCATTCTTTGTCAGTGTTATTGCCGAGCAATGCAAACACCAACACATGAGTATAAATGCTCACGCTGGCATATGTTACATGTTTTGACGCAGAAGTTTAAATTGGCCTTTACAGTTCTGTCCCTTTATCACTTCCCAGGAGACACTCACACGACCGTTTAGACTTTGTCTTAACTGACTCTTAACGAACATAATAACTGTCAGTACAACAGCCAGGAGCACTAATGAACCAAGCAGTATCCATCACTTAGACAACGACCACAGAGGGTTTAATTGCTGGGATTCCCTGCCAGTCACGCAGAACTGAAGAAGCCTCTTGGATGAGAGGCGAAACATTTTCAAGTATCTTCAACCAAGTCCAGTTGTCCTTGACTTAACCCTTCATGGTTAACTATGACCCGGATGACTAAAAATCTTCACAGATAACGAATAATTATTAATTTTCAAGCAATCCTGGTTATCGAACTGAATGAGAACATCTGCACTTCATCCATATTGAAGCTAATAAATTAGGCTGAGCGGCTGATAAATGGCAGCAGTGCAAAAATGCAGTTTTTGTTTTGGGACTAAAAGGGTTTAAGTATTTTGTATGTGTGTATGTGTGTGCACCTGTCAGGTACGTATTATGTGATGAGTTGATGATATAGTGAGACAGGGGGAAGCTCATGTCTTCAGACTGATCCAGTTTCTCTGGTGGGATGACGCCGTTCTCTTCACTGGACAGATAACTGGAGAATGCCTGGAGGGAGATGGAGCCTACATAAACACACACACAAACACACAGAGTAAGTATTATATGACATAAAAAATAAGAAACTCATTCCAACAATAAAAAGGGTAAAAAAGGATAAAGCATCAGAGTGAGCTAATTCATCTTTGTGACATTTCTTTAGTATAAATATTTTATGCACCCTTAAGAGTCCCTTGTAGAGTCTTTCTTAACAGCTTGTTGGTTTTCTAATATTTTAGATCTGAAAATACAGCCTCTTAAACTTGACAGAAAAGTTCATTCATACCCAACACGTCCTGATATCAACACAACAATGTCTTCCAAATCGATCTAGATGAGTGTGTCTAGACAAATAAAACCACCTGGTACAGACTAGGCATCAAAAGTAAATGCAAATATAAACTGAAATGTTGCATTTTTTATTCTCTTCTTATGCCTAATGTAAATACTTTAGCTAAAAGCTGAGCAACATATAAATACTTAATATTGTATAATAGTGAAATCATATTGAGTTTTTTTGAAACATAGTGAATCTTCAAACACAACTGTATTGTCTTAATTAACACTGCATCACATTTCCTGTAACAAATGTGTATTTTAAAGTAATTTCTAGCAATGTCAGACTAAAATAACAGTGTGTGTGTGTGTGTGTGCGCACCTTGCTTCAGCAGTGCCTGGTCCTGTTGGTACCTCTCCATCAGAGAGTTTGTCAGTGCAGGACGAAGAGGCGGGTAGAGGATTTCATTCAGCCTCGGGTCTCTCTGCTTGTTGTTGATGAACTCTGTCATCTGGTCGACTGACAGTGTCCCATCATCCCCTCCTCTACAGACCAGAGCAGGGTCAGGGCTGAGGTTATAGGGTACTACAGGATGTCTACAGATCCTCAAAAACATCTTACATTATCCTTTAAAAGTATTAAAATATATGATGTCCAATATAGTTGCAATAGTCCCACACTTTTTGCCATGTTATTTTCACATAAGCTTCTTTAATTGAACTACATGCAGATTAGTAAGTTAAGTAAAATTAACTTTTGCAAAGCTGATATGCATTTTTGACAAATAAACAGACCTATTTCATTACCCTAGAGAAACAAATAATTTCTGTTTAAATTAGAAACAATCAGTCGTTGTTTCCAATTCTCATCATAAACAGAATAATCAACATGATAATTACTTGCAGCCTGACTAAATGTTCTGAGTCAATACTGTTTAAGTTAAAGATACAACCTTTAATCCGTCTGTGTGGATGAATCATTATTCATTATTCTTACCATTCTTGACACCAAAAATGGCCTGAATCTAATAACAACACGCTTATTTTGCAGAGTAGCTTGTTTAACATTAAGCTGCCTTTGGGCTGATGAGAGATCAGTGATTGTAGCTGTAAATAAGGTGAAGGATTTTCTAAATACTTACTGCAGTTTAAAGATGTTGCTGAGCTCAGGACGAGGACACAGACTGTCCAAAAAGCTCCTGTAAACTTCGAGGGTGAAGTCCTCCAGTTTGATACTGTCACCCTGTCAAATATTTAGGACATGGATATTTTTTCTTTTGCAACAACAGAAACTGTCAGTGTCAAAGACATTAGCTGTTTCTCACTCTGCGTTCTTTCTGTACTTGTGCTCTTGTGGACTTTTGAAACGTCATCAGTTGAAGCCAAAATACTGTTCCAATTCAAAAGTCTGCATTTAGCCAAGTACAGTCAAATACCCGGACGTTTTACCCAGCATGTATCGAGTGGTGACCTCTGAGGACTTTGGATAGCCAAGTATCCCAGAATGCATTTTGCACCAACAAGCGGCAATGGTGGAGGAGGAGACCCACAACTGTAAGTTATAATACGGCTGTTATTGAGTCATAGAATGACGTTTTAAGAGTTTTTATAGTTTAAACTTCAAATTTGTAGTCGATTTCTCAAGACAGAACATTTTTCAAGATATGAAAAATTTGCTACAGCGTATTCGGAGATGTGAGGTCCCGCCAGCTAATGAATTAGCGTCATACAGTCGCTGCTGTTCCAACTGCAGAATGATGGACTGTGTGTTCCCATCCCTGGAAGTTTGTACTCCCAAGCCGAATTTGCCAAGTCCAAACTCACAAGTACAGAAGTCCGAACTTGGTGAACTCAGTATTGAGAAACAATTGTGTCCTTGTGTTTTATCCTGTTTGTCAATCCTTAAAAATAATCAACCATTGCTCCTCATTATGGATTTATTTCCCCAACTCTTCATAAACTCCATACTCCTCAAAACACCATCTTTCCCATGATGCCTTTATTCATGCCCTGTGTCATCGTTTCATCCTCTTATTGTAGACTTATTTTAACTTGCACCGTTAGTATTATGACCTTGATTTAATTTCACTGTATTACCATTGGAGTGTAAGATGTTCCTGCGTGTTTTGAAAGGCATACCCAAATGAAAGGTTAATATAATTATATTTTAAAAAAATCTTTCTGTGCTCATTATATATTGAATGTAAGATTCTGTTTGAGCAAAGAATCCGACTCCTACATTTCTGCTTTTCACTTTTTGCTTCAAAACTTGATGGCCCAGATATTTGAGCTCATTTCACCCCTCCACGCACTGTGAGAAATTCTGGACGGAAAGCATGCGATAAAAGCCTCAATAGCAAATAGAAGACGGAGCAGAGAGAAGGATTAAGATGAAAAAGACAGTGTATGTGTGCCTTATCCAAAGGGAGGGCTTTTCAAAACATGCGTGCATGGCAAAATTTAACTGGCTAAACTCTAAACTCTCATGTGTATCTACTGTTTAACTGCCACTAATAATAATACAAACGTATTTGAAGTGCTTACCCGTCCATAGGGCAGCCTGCAGTTCTCCAGGGAATTCTCTACTCTCTTTCTGTCTGATGAAAACAGTCGAACAATGCTGCAATAGACAACGATATCACACCATCATCAGCTCAACCACAACAGGTCACCAACTCAAAACCTACATTTTGACTTCTTATAATTTCTCCTCCAGACATCTCCCTCTAACTGGCTACCCCAAATATCCGTCTCTAACGCCACAAAACTTCCTTTATCACAGTCACACATGTTCCCCAAACCTACTCTAAATATTTCACCTTAATGAATGTTACCCTAACAATTTGAGCATCCTTACTGTCCTTACTACCCCCAAACCCTCTTCTTGAACTCTCCTTCAACTCCTCAAACTTTAAACCATCTTGCATTCTTAAAACTTCACCTTTCCTCCCCTGACTTCCAAGATTATCAACTGGCCTTAATTCGGCTCCTGGTTTGCTTCTAAAATACAGCTTTCCTTCATCACTGTATTATCCATCTCATGCTCTGGCAGTAGTTGATTACCAGGTCAGTGCTGAATTAAGCACCTTCGTGAATCATGTCCCTGTTTTTGCTTTCCCAAGTGCACATGGAATTAAGTTTATTTTTGGAAGCAAGGGACAGGAAAGAGCAAAGTTTCAGTTTGTGCGTGTCTCTGCAGATTTCGTCGGGCTATTTTCTCACATGCTCAACCGTCTTATGTAACATGTGCCTCAAAGTTAACACAGAGCCATTGATTAAAGATTAGGAAAGTAATAATAATCAGGGACTCACTTCTTGACGGGGATTCTCCCCTCTGCGTTCGGCTGGAGAGTTAACCTGACGTACCTGAAACAAAGAGAGGTTAAAAGTTCAGAGGTGTATGTAGATTGGAAGACCCAGCAAAAGGAGGAAGAGTTTAACATATAAGTTAACAGTAAATAACTGTAATCATAGACTTCAATGATTCTCCTTCATACTTCCTATCTACAGTTTAGACACACAGCATCTTTTGGTGTCCTTTCTGGATGTCTTTTCTAAACCTCTGAAGTAATGTTTGGGTATTGGGCTACGTTATGTTATCTTTTGATGGATGTCACAAAAACATCTGAATTATTATGATCACAGATCTGAAACACACCTACATGCAGATACATCAGTGCCACTAATGCTGGATGATGAAAAATTGAAATGGTAAAATTGGTCCAGCCTCTTTCAAAATGCAGATTTCACACTGTTTTAGCACTGACGTCACTAGCCAAGATAACCATGTATGGTAGACTGTCTTCTGCATGGAATAATGGAATTATACATGACTTTTCTTTGTTTTGATATCTGCGTTTAAAATTAAAAAACTCGGTCAACCACTAGTAAATGCTGTTTACAGTGGATCTGGTTAAAAATATTGTTCTGAAGAACAAAATTTAGAGTTTATAAAATATAAAAACCAAGAACCATTAAAACTTAGCTTTTAGGATATGACTTATATATAACCTATTATCTGACCAACATTTAATTTTCTGTAATCAAATCCCATAAAATGATTAAAAATAACAATGCATCAGTTCAAGCCTCTTTGGTCCTGCTGAAGATGCATATTTGTCACAGACTTGTCACAAATATATTTTTGACTCAGTCATTTCCTAAAAATGTTACTAAAACATGAGAAAATACCGCTTTTGTTGGGAACCATTTTCAGCAGCATTTGTTGATGCTCTAGTGAATACTTATAGTGGCAGGACAGTATGTGTGTGATCAAACAACAGTGTGTGTGTGTGTTTATGGTAACGGACATGTCACCCAGTGCAGCACTGTGGCTGAATGGTGTGATTGTAATTGTTTGGAGCCCAGATGAATAGGATGCATCAGCCTTTGAATACACTCATAATACTTGTTAGTTGGTACATTCATTGTTGGCTTCGGTCTTTACTTGGGATTTGTATGTCGGTAAAAACGCATGTGTCTGAGTGTGTGTATGTTTGGGGGGGTGTACACTCACGCTTTTAACAGACTGTGGTCTCTATTGAGATTGTGGCTCAGCAGGTTGGAAGCCAGAGAAAACAGTTCCTCACACCACACCTAGTGAATAGAGAAAATCCATCATCATCATCATCATCATCATCGTCAGCATCATTTCCATCACCGTCAGTCCCTGACATCGTCACTGTGGTGAGCTCAGTCACTACCTTAGCTTCGTCCTCCTGTGAAGCGATGAAGTTGAGCTGGTTGACGTTGACAAGGTCTGAAGCCGTAACCACGGTAACCATGCGGTTCTCAAGCCGGCCAACCAGATTCCCCACATCAAGCAGCTCCCGCAGCTTGGCCTCCTATTGGATGACACAGAATAAAAGCTGTCGGCTGAAGCAGAGCCATGCTGGAGGCGCGCACACAGAGGAGGCCGATGAGCTGAGGGGAGGTGGGGGCCATTTGGCTTCATCTGCTTATGGGCAAAGTGTCCTGTTCTTATGGTGAGAGCATTTTAGGTCTCACTGATAATTACATCCAATGTGAAATTCTATATTTGTAACAAATGGAGCCAGTGTGCTGTATGTTATGTACTGGAAAGGGTGTGCTTTAACTGAGTGCAGGTGGAACATTAGAAACTATCAGCTGGTAGAGGCTGTGGTGATGGTTCTTATTCTAAACTACTAAAATCTGTGAAATTTAAGGTGGTTCAACATAAAACACCTTTTAAACTGCTTGGTCAGGGTCTGTGTAACTATGTATCATCAGGGTCTATGTATCACCTCGGCAAAACCCTTAACTTAATCTTAGGACAGTCTGCAACACACATGCAGTACAGTAATTTCATTAAATTTGAACGTAGTCACATCAAGGTATGTGAAAGACGTGCTTGCTGTTTACCTGATGTGCTAATATTACTCTTGGTGTTTTGTTTCTTGGCTGAAGAAGCTGGCACTTTAAGCTGGCAAAGAGACGTGCTATTTAGCAAAAACTGTGCTGATCCCGTGCAAAAATTCAATGGAGTGCACCAAGGATCGGCCCTGCACTGCCCATTATGTTCACTACACAACATTAATTTAGTCACGAAAAAATCTCAGGCACCTTTGATCCATATCATCGAAATAAAGTGTAACATAAAGAATACTCCAAATACACCATGAAACAGTCTAAGCCTGCCTTCATTTACCTTCTTTATTAGTGCCTAGTTTCCACAAATTTGACTCTTGAGTTTATTCAATACTGGAATTAAAACTTAGCTGCCCCTCATATGTACATTATACCAACTAATTAGCCATTTATCACTGTAGTCTCCTGCACTTAACATTCTTAATGTATTTTTGAAAGAATTTAGTGGTCATTACAATAACTTTAATTCCCTCCCCTGCACAGACTGATGAGACTTAGTAAGGAGAAATTTTCCAGCTTTTAAGGAGCTTTTCTTCTGCTACACAAAGCAATTTTACAATATCAACATCAATTTCCGGCTGACAAAATAAAGGCGGAGGTAGTAGAGGAACAGGGGGAGGGGATTATTGGGAAATTTGTGAAGCAGCCGTGGTAATCATGATTTATAATCATTCAAGGAACACCAGTCAAGTGGAAAGTGGTGTGGCTGTGGCTGCCACTGAACAATGTCACATTATTTGTTATTCATAGAGCACCTTTCAAGGAACATACACAAAGAGCTTTCCAGAGGTAGAAAGAACAAACACAATCACAGGAGATCAACATTGAACATATGATAGTATAATATATAAATAAAGGGATGGATTAGTTGTGGAGAAAAGCCAAATTCACAATAAAAGAATAACACAAGCACTAAATTACTGAAAACTGAATGATTAAAACAGCAGTTCTTCTGCATTAGACGAGCAGACATAAAAGGTCACAGAGATGCAGTTGGCGAGTAGAAGAGAGCAGCGGAGAGGTAACACAGGTACAAGATGTCATAGAATAAATGAAGGGTGAAAGGTGAAGCGCAGTACCTTGGGTGTTTTGGTGCTTCTCCCCGTTCTGACATCTTTTACAAGAGTCAGGTCCAACAACTCCGTCTCCTACAGGAAACACAAAGCAAACACACGCACAGAGTCAGCTGTGTAATGGGAGGTAAATGCTTCATCCTGTTTCCTGCTAAGGATTTAAGCCCACCTGAAGAGAAATTGTGTGAGTATGTGTGTGTTTGCGACAATCAATGATCACATGCTGTCTATATTCTTGCTCTTTATATTCCGTTGTTCCTACAGCCTTTCATTGCGGTATTTCTGTACAAATGTTCTCATATAACAGACAATGCAGAGGCAAAAAACCCCAGTGTCATGAAGCTTACTAAAGGAAAAAACATTTTTAAAGTCAGTTTTACCCATGGTTAAGTTTCACCAGTGAAAGGAAAGGGACCATGGAAGCTAAATATGTTCCACATCATTTGGCTAATTAACAATATAGGCCCACGTGAAGAGGTGAATCAGTGTATGTGTGCTCAACCTTGTTTTGGTCAGTCCAGTAGAGGTAAAATCCATGTGGATCCACATGTAGAGTCACTGGAGTTACGGTGGACAGATCCTAAAGAGAAAGACAGGTGGAACCAGTGAAAGCAATCAGACAATGTAAAAGATCATGACAACAGTAAACAGCTTTCAAAGAGCAAACATTTTCTGCTCTATACTATACACTAAAAAATAGGACATACACTATAAAAAATGTATGCCCATAGAAAGTAGGCTACTACAATGGAACAGGTCATTATTGTGTGTTTTCAGTAGAAAAGGTGAAAATACTATTAGGCCCCCGATCAGACCAGTTGTATTTTGCAACAACCGCTCTGCCTTTTGTGTTGAAACCTACAATTTAAAAAAAAGAGCAGCTTAACATAAATGATGTTGGGCGTTGTTTTTGCTCTGAGTTGAAGGTTTTTCAAGTTGAGGCTTTCAGAGCAAAAAACAGCACTCCTGCAAAAAACACAAGGCGTGCAGGGCATCTAAAATGACAGGCGCCCAGGATGCAAGAGCAACACACAAACCCCTTACTGTCTGTAGAAAACAACTGGAAAAAGACGCCTCTCACTGTCTGATCGGGGCCTTATGCAACTCTGCGGTGCAAAACGCTGATCATAAATGTCCAGGATCTCCTTTTCCCTTCTCAAACCACAGTCAACTTTCAAATGTGCTCATTAAACAGGGAACACTGAGCGAGTGGCGTAACTCGTACATGTTACAGACTAAAGTTCGGCTCACTTGTCATGACATCCAACAATTGTCCCTGTTGCCATAGTAACCCACCATGACAGTTTATAATTGGCTCCAGGTGGAATAAGGCCGTGCAGCTGTCCTGATGTGTTGCTATTTGAAAAGCCTTTGCACGTAATATAAAGCGTCGAAGGACCAGTTCATGTGGGAAAAAGTGTAACAAAAACAAAGTGTGGACTCAGCAAAATTCAAATGCTCTTAAATCTAGTATAAACTGGGGTTAAGCTGTGAGTCCTAAAATTATTTCTTCCTTGGCAGCAAGCATGGCAGCCATAAGGGGAGTTAAAGAATATGATGTCTTTAAGCTCGCAGCCAAATTGAAGTCAGAATGAACAAGAATGAGGCAAGAATTAAGACAGTTAATCACACAAGAAAGCAAGGAAGATGCATGACTCTGTGAAAAACCAATTAGCAAAACTGTGATAGGCATTACGTAAATATAGTATATACATTAAAACTAGTGCTTTTTTAAATAGTTTTGATAGCCTCAAGTCAGACGTGGTTTAATTTTAGAGATAATAATGGAAACTCTTTTAAATTAATTAAAATTTCAGAATCAGATGGCCTCCAACTTTCAGCTGGTTCAAAATGAGATGTCCAGAAGCGAAGATTACAAGTTAACAATAACTTGAATTCAGCAGCCTAAGCTGTATAGAACCAAAGCTGCAACCAAAATAAACATTTTATAACAATTAGGTCTACAGAATAGGAACCAGGACGGAGCTGATCTGTGCTCCTCAAAACAAGATTAATGCTGAACAAAACAGTGTTGCGTTGCGTTAAAACTGAAATCTGTCCATATCTTTCCACGAGTTCAAAGCATCATATGGATGGACACAATAAGACTTCATATCTAAAGGACAAAAGAGGTCACTTTTAGTGCATTCAGATCCACCAAGGTCATTTTTAAGAAATGGGAAATTAAACACGCTGACTAAGATTAGGGAAAGATTACTGTCATGACAAAGAAATAACTATAATTGTTAAGGTTCTGCATCATGGAAAGACTGTTAACAGAAACCAATGTTGACTAAGGGAGAAGGGATGCGAGCTCAGATCTAGTGCTGAAACAATTAATCGAGAGATGCGAAAAAGCATCGATGCAAACCCTTTTTCATTTAATCCGCATAACTATATACAATGCACTGTTTTGGATGGACACTTATTACTGTTGCACAACACACTTGCGCTGTGGACAAGTGAAGACGACGTGATTCGATGGCGCGGATTGCTAAACGGAGGAAGAGAGAGAAAATAGCGAGGGGCGAAGAGAAGAGTCCGAAGTCTGGGATTATTTCACGCTATAAGAAAACAACAGCTCTGTACAATGTGTCTAGTGTAAAACTGAACTAGCCAACCACAACAGCACAATGGCAATGCTTCACAATCTGAGAAGAAAAGATCCAGTCAGACCTGAAACAAGGTGACGTTAGCATTTAACGTAAATCAGGATTGCTGCTGAGATGAAAGCTAGCAAAGGTAAGGAACTCCACACGATAAGACTCTACTTTGGGTTTAGGTACTGAACCAAACATGCAGTTAGTTGATTTAAGATGTTGGAACCAACAACCAGTTCTGTCATATTTCTGGAGAGGAAAGTGTCATTGAAACATTAAAGGAAGACATGATAGACTTTTTTTGATCTAACACTTGGGAAATGGCAGCTCCAGGAACAGATATTCGATTTCACATAAAACAATAACTTTGGGATTATTAAGAAATTAGAAATAGATCTGCAGTTTCTATGAGAGGTTTAACATACAACATGGTGACCAGCTTTAAGACTCCAGTTGTTATTACGCCCTGGCTGGATCTCGTTGTGTGCTACAATATCTGTATCGCTGTCAGCGCCTATTACGTTCTGTATGTTTCTTTGCATGTGTTTTTGAAAAGGTCATGGTTTCTGCTGCTCGAAATGCTTTTCCTTCAGTGCAGCATTTACATCAAAATAAAAGATGGTTAACTAGATGTCTGGTTGTCACTTGTTGGCATGGCAACCAATTCTATTTTTCGCAAAGCTGAAATTCAAGAAATTCAAATATCAAAACACACAAGGCTCAATCATGGCGAACAGATTCAACAGTCTATTGGGTTAGCGTGTCCGTGAGTGACTCACGGTATTGTACGGCAGTGACACTGATTTACACACACACACACACACACACACACAATCAAACATCCATTCTTTCTCACACACACACATTAGATCTGTTTAGGTGGTGGTAACCATGCCAGTTACCATGGTAACCAGCAACTGCACGTTTCTCATAGTCAGGGCCCGTACTCCAGCATACCAACGCACACACACAAGACTCCACACATACCTATAATTATTGTGTTTGACTGTGCACATGATGGCATTTGAGGAGATCTGCATGTGTGTTTTATACACAATTAAACACACACACACACACACACACACACACACACAGACACACACACACACAGACACACACACACAGACACACACACACACACACACACACACACACACACACACACACACACACACACAGAGTACAGTAAATGTTTATTAATGAATTCCATACCAACAGGTGGCAACGAAGAAACTGACCACAGTGGCGGTTCTCTCACAAACGTACACACACTGTCACACTCCTTTTGTCTTGCTGGCGTCTAATCCACAGGTACTTACTGCCAAAGCTCAATCAACAAATGAATAGTAAACACATCTGACAACATGGCACATTTCCTCCTCTTCCTCCTCCTTTTCTCTCACTCATAGTCAATTCAACTGGATTCTATGTAATTGGGCATAATATTGATAATATTCTGACATTAACAAAATATATGTGTATATTACAAAAATAAAAATAAAGCCCCAAATTAAATGAAGTTAAAAAGCAAAAAAAAAAATAAAGCTTCTGTTTTTTGCATTAGGTAAATCAGTGTCCTTACCTCGTCCCATTTAATGAAGTTGCTTCCGTTTCTCAGTGTGTGAGAGATGGAGGGAGGCTGGAGTTTCAATGCGTGGACCCCCGGCTGAGCGCTCGCCATGGCTTCACACACATTAACACACTCTCACACACACAAAACTGGAGATGCTCAGGCTCAAACACTTGGACGCTGCATCTCTGTCATGTCCGAGCCCAAACTCCTCAGAAGTCAGGCAGAGACGCTCAGATGCAGCAGCATCTTATCCTCGTCCATCAGGTTTCGTCCTGTCTTGGCTGCACTTGTTTTCCAGTCTTTTTAATTTCAGTCTTTCTTCTTCCCTCTCCTCTTTCTCTCTTTGTGTTTCCTTCCTCTCTCTTCTCTTTTCTTATCCCTCCCTCCCTCTGTTTGTCTCCCCCTCTCTCCTCTGTTGGTGCTGCATCTCACAGAGAGACAGACTGAAACAGATGCCTTCGTGGGAGACAGGATACATGTGTGTGTGTATGAGTGTGTGCGCGCGTGCATGCGTGCACTGCCTCCACAAATTGACTCATCGACGACATGCGCACAACGGCAGCTTCCCACAGATGGGGGAGGGATAAGAGAGGGAGAGAACAGGAGCGACAGGGAGAGACAGAGAGAAAGAAAGAAGAGAGTGGGAGAGATGGAGAGAAATGAAAAGAGAGGAAGAGGAAGGAGGGAAAAGAAGAGGAGAGAGAAGAGAGAGGTAGTGGGAGAAAAGGGAAAGAGAGTGGGCAATTCATTGGAGGGTGAATAAAACCAAACCAGGATTACACTCAAATGAGGCCACTTTTGAATATACACCACAATGCCGAAAGTATGTGGATGCAGAACATTACACCATTATGCAATACTCAGTCCTAAACCATTGGCATTAATCAGCTGCCAGTCTCATCTCGTCTTCTGGTTTCCATCAGACTTTGGAACCTGGCTTAGGAGATTTGCTCTTTGTCAGCATTAGTGAGATTTGGCATTGATATTGGGCGATAAAGCCTGGCTTGCAGTCAAAGTTGGCATTAGATTTAGTTAAGGTCACGCTCTGTTCTGCCCCACCAAACTGGGAAAAGTGTTTCATCTCTTTCAGGTTGGGAGGTCTTGCGTTTTAACATCTAATTAACAGTAGACAGTTAAATGGAGTATTCAGAAGTAACTTCTTCATAATGCATTTTTTAATTTATGACACGTGGTTGTCCCCTACATCATAAAATGTGAGACACTTTTGATTATAAAACATGTCCGGATCTGTATTGATAGTGTTGACTCTGGAGCTGGTATTACTTGATGTCGGATAGAAACCCCATTTTGTGAATTGTTATGCTGAAACAAGAAAGGGTCTTCCCCAAAGTTGGAAACACATTATTGTTTAAAATATTCTTCTATGTTTTAACATTATTTATAATGACAAATAAACACAGGGCTAAAAAATGCCAGAGTATAATGGGGTTAAAGTAAATAAAATATAAAGTGCAGTGTAAATCGTATAGCCCTAACTCTGGGTCAGCAACATGTTTTGCTATGGGTTTAAGTTATGCAGTGTGAAAAGCCCTATGCTGTTGGCTACTTAAAAATACACAGGTTGATTTGTTTTTATATTCACAAACACAACTAATTATAACAGAGGATGGAGGAGAGTGGGCGAGACAGTGGAGATTGAGTAACTGAATATTGGAACAATTTTGTAAAAATAAAAATATACAGTCAATGACAAACAGGCAGAAAGCAGTAACAATGTGTTTCTGCCTCCAAATGCAAAACCTGATATTGGCAGTTGTGGTGCATGAATAGTCCAGTAAATAACAGAGCATGGTTCAGAGTGTGAGTGTGTAATGATTCAGAGGGCCGAGAGACAAATGAGGACATTTAAGGACACGACCCCGTGAATTTCTGTAATATCTGCCCCTGCCTGTTATGTCTAACAATAATCAGTAGATTCAAATTCAGTCATGTTTCCTGTAAAGCAATTTCAATAAAACACGTTGTTGCAGAGCAGCAGACATCGTAGATGCATAAACAATAAAATGCATCTCACTGATATCACAGTAACATCTGTGGCTTACATATTTATCTCTCTCGATTATTCACAGATTATGTCATTTTCATTGCAGTAGTTTTATTGAATATTTTTTGGAGTAGAAAGTAGTTCTGTTAAAAACTGTTCACAGTGCAGTCTGGGGATTATTCAGACAGAGACATTATTTCTTACTGGCACACATTTATGCAAGAAAAGGTAAAAATCGAATGAAAAGTTGGAAAAAAAAAAATACAAATCATATGTCATAATTATGAGATAAATCAAAATTGTTTACTTTCTATCTCATAATTTTGATTTAGCAAGTCTGAAATTGGATTTAGCTTCTGCATTTTCTGGAAAGAGAAGTAGCTGTTGTTTTTTTAACTTCCACTGTATTGGAGATGATGAGGCAGATATCTCAAAACCTGCTTGGTATGCAGGAAAATATTGATTTACGCATGTATTCTGTATAATGCACAAGAATATATATCGTCTTGCCAATGTCATTGGTTGACCCCGTATCCTACACACCGCCTTACATACAAACACATCACATTTTTGACATACACTCTTTGGAGGCTCGCTTTACCAGCCTGTGGACTCCTACGCACACATTTTAATGCACAAAAAACACATGTGCAGAGACTCATGTTGCCATGACACTGTAAGTTCGAACCTGATACTGTTAGTCAGTGCCTATCAGTGCCAGAGCCAAATGTACCGGCAGATATCCAAAATTATTTAAAACTGTGGCAAAATAGCCACTGCACCAAAAGATGATGTACAGAAAAGACACGGTACGTGAGCGTTGTCTTTACATCTACAGTATCATCATCAGATCACAATTAAATTTCAAACTTTTATTCATTTACAGAATAAAAATAAAAATGTGATTTAGTTCAGGTAACAATACTAGTATTGTTCACATAAACACAGCAGGCACTTTGCTTCAGTAACCTCTGGGGAGGCATTGAACAGTTTTACGGCTGTCAGCACAAAAGAGCAGTTAAGGTGCTCTGCGTTGCACCTCGGTGAGATGAGACGGAGGCATTGAGGGGCTCCCACAGCAGGGGCGGGAGGTTTTGTCTCAGAAAGATTCAGTTCAGGATTTCCAGCTGAATTTGCACACAGTACGTCCAATAAAAACATACACTACCACCAATAGGTAAGTAGTTAAGTACTGCCTGTTTATGGCAGTTTTGGGGAAGAGATTCCTCCTTTTGAAGAGATTCCTCCTATGGATTTTTTCAACCATAAGTTAATATAGGGATGAGCAACAAGAGCTTTTAGACAAAACAGGAGCAGTAAATGAATTCCCAGTTTTTTCAAATATAATTAAAGATCATTCTTTTCAGTTTTTGTCAGCTTTTACAGAAAAATGTTCATTTACTTAAAAGGACTGATATCCCCACAACACTTGTTGCTTTGCTCGCTGCTAGAAGACACTGTTTTTAATAGTTTACAGTAAACAAGGTCCGTCTGCAACAAAGACAGCTCAGAATATGTTTCTGGTAATACAATGGGAAAAATGGGGATAAAATGCCAAGGAGAGGTTTATATGCACCGCTGTCCCTCAATAGAACAGGTAAAATACAGATTTTAAAAAAAAATAAAAACAAATAAGCTGAAATAATTTGAACAAACGTATAAAATTAAGAGCCCTATTGTGTATCATTTATTTCATTGAAAATGGAAAAAATCATTTTGATTTTGACCTGTGGAACTTGAGTTTTTCAATGTAATGGACAATATGAACCTTTCCTTTAAAGATTGGCTCAGATAACTGTCTTCAAAACTGGGTTTGTTTATAACTTGTCCCACTGTCTGACTGCATGTGTTGCTTGCCCTGACAGACTGCACTGTAGTGATGTCACAAAATCTCACCGGTATCATATAAGCCGACTGCCAAAACTACAAAAATAGGAATTTTTCCTTCAAGAAATTATTTTCTATTTCGCCGCACACTGCATTACCAGCAGAAGCCCGCTGACAGAAACACACACAAATGTTTTCACACACACTTACACACAAAATTCAAGACACTCCTACTGCCCACACATTGGCATTCGCACAGACAGAGGCGCACACGTGCACACACATAAACAGGCACATGCACTAACACACGCTTGCACACACCCCACTCTTCACCAGCAGATCTCTGTGGTAGGAGCTTATATAAGGGAGAGTGGGAGGCTGAGAGCTATTTCAGGACCAGCAAAGACGTAAGTGTGCATGTGTATGAGCGTGTGTGTGTTTGTGTGTGTGCGCATGGCTATAGTACCCATATGGATATGTATTGGCGCTTCTCTCTGTGTGTGTAGGCCTGCTGTAAGGACTTTAAGGACTCTGATTCAGTGGGTTTCATAACCAGTCAAGTTTGAAGTGAAGTTTGGCTCAGAACCTCTGGCAGCTCAGAGAGTCTCTGTGCCTACGACGTGTTCAGTCACACCCCGAAGCTGCCTGCACACACATTTAAAAGGCAGCGATCCCACAGAGCTGTGTAGCAACTGGAAAATGCCTACATGTTTACTTGTTGCAGCCACAGACATGTCAAGTGCACCCGGATGTTGTGGCAGCAGCATCGCTTGCCTCAGAGCTCTGATAAGAGCCTTTCCAAAAGCCTTCTTTTAATTGCAGTCTTCTCCCAAAAAAGCCCCTCTGAATTTCCTGAGATGTTTTGTAGAATATAAAGAGTAAGGGGGGGACACAGTCTCTGAAAAGACACATTGCTGCTACTGAGTTTTGTAAATGTAACTGGTCAATGCTGTGAGCACCACAAATTAAACTGTATTCAACGCTGTACTGGGGTGGAGGCAGAAATCTCAGTTATGGATATTTCCGAAATGGATCAAATAAAACCAAAACTATCTGCATGACTGTTTAATTCTTGGGGTTAAAGGTTCTGTGTGAAATATTTAGGAGGATCTATTGACAGAAATGCAATATAATATACATAACTATGTTTTCAGTGGTGTTTATTTTTGACAGATTTGTGAAGAACACTTGAGAGAAATAGACTTTTGTGTACAAAGAGAAAGTCTTAGATCTTTGAGCTCAGCTCATGATAAATGGGGGGAAACAAGTGTTGCGTTTAAAATTTTATTTAGTGTGTTTTGCAAACATGTCATTTCTAATATGATTATAACGGTTAGTTTGCTTTCCATGTAGAATGACCTAGATGTCTGTGTGTTGTTTATATGCTCTGATAATGCTAATCCAACACACCTTTGTAGTAGCGCCCATGTTGAGTCCACATTCCAACTTAAGAGCACATGAACGCACACTGGAGTCGGAAGAACGACTTCACGACTCGGAAAAAGGGACCATCTGAGGAGCACGTGAATGTACCGTGAGCTGCTGGTTGCATTTCTCAACCCTCAACACTAGATGCCACTAAAACTTACGCTCTTGGGATGGCAACATCCATTGTCGGGCTGGATGTTTGTCATGTAAAACAAGATTATCGAGAATTTTATAGAACTGGAGCTGGATAACATTTTGGATAGTGTCTCTGATGAACACTAGAACCGGAGGCTGGACTGATGTTGCCCAGAAAGGAATGGTTTTAAATTCTGGCTGAAATAAAAACTGTTAAATGCGTTTGTGAAGTGTTAACTGGTGTGTAGGACCAAAAACTCTTGGCAAGTGAAAAGGAATCACAAATCCCACACACTGTTCACCGAGCCACTTCAAAACCATGGTCAGAAGTCTTTTGACAGGTAAGATGATGAAAGATAAAGATACTTGCTTAGCAGAACAGAAAGCAGAGAAATATCAGATTGGTTGAGGTAAATCGGACAATGCAGTGTCAGCTTTTTAAGTTGTAAGCAGAGAAAAAGGTATAAATAATAGAGCAGGAGCATATCTAAAGCTTTATACCTGATTGGCCTTTGGCTAAGGCTCATGTACAACAGCAAAATATTTTGCTGCTGGATTTGGCTTTTACCTTCTCCATGTCAAATGAATCTTATTTCCTGCTCAGTAAAATAAATTGGATAACAAAGAGTCAATCCTGTTGAGCAGAGCTAAGCTTTCTTTAGCTCTGGAGGAGACGGGATTCTCTCACTTGATGCAGGATTGACTGCGGCAGTGAACAGTAGCTGGAGGGCCGTGCTGACATAAGCACACAGATCCAAAGTTTGTCCTTGTTAGTGTGATTCAGCCTGTCTGTGGGTTCTGGAGAGCCGGGCTGTGAAGTGTGAAGCCAAATTCGGCTGCTCTCGCCTCCATCACTAAATCATCTGTATCAGTGTTTTACTCTTACTGGTTCTTGCAGCCGCTTTGAAACCAAGACTCATGTTCTCAAAACAAGGATGGTCCCTGGAGACCTAAGGTCTAAGATCTCTGTTGAAAATGGAGGCACAAGTATGTTACACGATACAAACACACGATCAGTGTTTAGCGAAAGAGTAAGGAACAAAATCAATGTATGAAATAAACACATTAAAAACAAGTAATAATAATTTGTTTCTGCAAAACTGTTTTGAAAGCCGGGCGTAATTAACATAATTTCCACCTTACCCCGATTTCTTTCAACAGTCTCATTTGTGGTAAAGTGTTCAAATTTGCCTGCAGCTTTTCAGTAAGTCAATAAAGCATGTTGTGCAATATTGACTGACAGCACAACTGTTACTCTGAAACTGGCAGTAAATTATATTTTGCACATATAAATATAAACATTTTCAGAACAGGCTGGGATTCTGTATTTCATTTACAAATAAATATTCCTGTCATGGTGGGAATAGTCTCTTTTGGATCTAACTGAAAACTCTGATAAAAACTGGATTATTTTAGTTAGTTAGACACAAAAAATTTCCATCCATCAATCGTCAACCGCTTATCCTGCGTACAGGGTCGCGGGGGGCTGGAGCAAGACAACAAACAACAGACAAACAACCAGTCAAACTCAAGGACAATTTTGGAGACACCAATTAACCTAGCCTGTATGTGTTTGGATGGTGGGAGGAAGTCGGAGCACCCGGAGAGAACATGCAAACTCCACACAGAAAAACTGGGGCAACCGGGGTTTGAACCCACGACCTGTGACGGTGCTACTGCACCACCGCGCCAAGAAACAAGTCAATCAGTTTTGTGTTCAAAATGTTGATGCTAAATGTGCTTTAATTGCTTATTAAGTTTTATAGACACTTTATGCAGCTGTGATCAGGGAGAAACCTCAACGCTGCTAATGGAATATGACTAAATCCAATTTCCAATGTATTTAATCTAATGTACAGCATTACACAATATAATGCCCTGATATGATTTCCTTTCCAAGATCTCCCTCCTCCACAATGAAAAGAGTGATGATGGTGAACACAGACTCTACTATAATTTAACAGTATCTATCTGGTTCTTCCATGTGGTGGTTGAGAAAGGCCTAAGTGGCTTCCTTAATATGCTCTCAGCAGGGTGAATGGGCCCGGTGAAGGAACAATTCTGAATTCAGGGTTTACTGCAGAGTCCTGATACTTTAGCAGCACCTGACAAGATTAAATACAAGTACAAGGTAGTTTTATTTGTGACATTACAACAGGTTCTAAAGGGAAATTAAGTTTGTAACTACAATACAGTAATACAAAAGCAGTCATAGAAATGGTAAACAGATATAAACTACATTCAGTGGAGCAGTGCTGAGGATGAATTTGAGTTTTAAAGTCTGATAGCTTGGGGGAAAAAGTCTGGTGGTGCGACACTATAAATGTCCACATTACTTTTTGTTTTATTGCTGCTGCAGTCATCTGAAGCATTTTATTATTTTACAAGACAAAACCTGGACTTCATTTAATTGATTTTTTAAATAACCATGGCAGGTTTAACTATTCTCCATCACGCATATTTTATCAAATCACAATTAAGCTGCATTTTACTTCATTGTATTTCTTTTCTTTTGTAATTAAAATACTTCATATGATTACCACTGATATGTAGTGTTGTCTGACGCCCTGTAATGTTGGTCTGACCTGTGTCTCCTTCTACTGACTTAAAACAAAAGCTTTGGGCCAGCAGATAAATAATCCTTCCATTTTACCTTCAATCTACTCCAATATCAAAAAGCGAGTGGGAGTCATTTCCTGAGATGAGGGCATACATTATTTTTGAATACGACCGGAAAAGAACATTTACATCAACAGAACAGTGTTAGGCTAATGGATACATAATTCTAATAGCTTAATATGATTTCAGTATATGTGAGACTCTCTGAGGAATGACTGATGACTTTCCATTGTGGCCAGATAAGTACAAAAACCATGAAGTCACACATTAACTTTGCTTGCATTTTGCTCAGTGCCTTTTTTTTAAACCACTGAAAAGTTTTACATTTTATTTCAAATAAAAACTCCTAAAACAAAGACGACTGAATCTTGATCAGACTAAACAAGTTTGGCATAATTTAGATATCTTCCAGCTTCAATTCTTACATCAATCTTTTATACTAATTAAATGACGTTCCTGAGTGAATCAAAACTACATAAATAAAAAGATGTCAGTCATGATCACGTGCAGCCTGACAAATTTAAATGTTCATCGATGAGTTTGAAAAGACTTGTTTTTTTAAGCTTTCATCTCTGAGGCACTACTAATTACAGAGCTTTTACCAAACACTTCATGAAAAGCCTTTGCAGCGCCATCTAGTACTTTCAAATCAAACACTTCCAATATTGACTTAAGCTACTATCCTCTGACAAAAAACACACACAAGAACTTCTTTTTAGTAACTTAATGAGCGTAGCAATCAATTTGTTCCCAGTGATGGATATCTCATTTTAGAATAAGACTCTATTCAATTATTCAGTGAAGAGATAATGAGCAGACATCCCACACAACGCTACGAAAACAATTTGCACAAGCGTGGCAGTCATCGGTACACGAACACTAATTAAACAGCATTGCCCAAGTGGTGCAGAAAATTGCTGGGAAATTCAAAGTTTTTTGAAGGGAAAAGCAGCGGCGCCGGATACAACCCGCCTGAGGAGTTCAGCGAAAAAGGTCTTGTTTAGCTCTAGCTGGATAAACCTCTGGCTCATTGATCCTGAGACTAGGACTTGAAAGGACCACTGCAGCATGTGTGGTTATTTTAATAATCACAGCAGTGAGCAGGGAAGTAAACAAGCCATTCAGATTCGTGTGCTGCACCTGAGTAAGAGACGTATACTGCAGTGCTGAAACAATCAGCGAAAACTGACAACTCGTTAAAAGCCATTTATACGAACATGTTAAACATGGAGCTGGTGAGACAGCTCAAATGTGACGTTTTGCCGATTTTGTCTGTTTTACATTGTTTTAAATGGAATATCTTAAAACGAGGCCACCTTTGAGTCTTTACTTCATATATAATGTGCCAGATTTCAAAGTTCTTTCACTCTAAAGGAAGGCAAACTTTTGATGGCCCTTTTTTTAATGATTAACCAAACTGAAATAAAACCAAATAAAAACCCCAGACGAATCAATCAAAAGGCTACAACTAATAATTAGTCTCTCTATTGATTGATCTGCCATTTACACAAAGATATTAAATATTTACAGTGATATAAAACACAAAAGGGCAATGTTGATAGATTAATCAATGAATAGAATAATTGTTTTTGCTCTACTGAATAAGGACAATAATTTTCAACATTCCACCACATGGATCAGGACCAACAGGGCGTGCTGGTCCTGTGCAACACTGGCAGCATGTCATCGCATTTTTATACCCATTCTTCAATCCTAATTTCCTATGGATAAACTGTCAGATTTGTGTCTCATACACACACACACGCGCACACACACACAGAGACAATCCAAAGCCCATTTTCTTTTTTTAATCATAAATCATTGATTTACAAAACAGACAATTGTGTGACATTGACTGGGCTGACTTTGCCACCTGTTGAATAAAAGCTCTTATCTGACCACTTAACATATACTTATATGTTTGAGTGTATATCTGTGTGTGTGTTTGTGTTTGTGTCGGCGGGAGGATGATCTACATTTTTTTGTTTGCTGTTTCTATTTGTGTGCATGTGTCTCTAGACCGCAGCCAGTCCAGAGGCAGAGCCGCTGTTAGGGAATTCTGTAGTGTTGCAGTAAACCATCTGCGGCCTCGGTTGGTTTCCGTGTGTCATTGCCTTGGCGACTCATAAATAGTTTGTCACAGCTACTTGATTTCAAAGCTCCTGGCGATCATCCATCTGTCTGTCCACTTTTGCCACGGCTGTTCAGCATCTCTGTGGCGGCTGTTCGCTGCTTTTGTTCTGCTCTATCGGTGCTTCCTGGTGTGGCTGTCATTGTGATTTGTTGTTTAGCACCTGGACAGTCTTGCGGCCGTAGTGCCAGTAGCTATAGCCTGACGCTGCCGTGGTCATCGCTGTTACATACCTGCAATGTAATACAACACATCACATATACTGTAATTCATTTAAATTTAATAATAAATTCTGCAATGATATTGGGAAAATGTGTGAATTTGCACCCCCCAATGGTAGTACTAAGAAAGAACATGGCGGTAGAGGCCATGCACGCTATTAAATGAAGAAAAGGTAAATTTTACAATTTTATTTTTAAAATTTTATTTCATTTATCCAGAATTAAAGAAAATAAAAAATAGTATTTATTGGTGCATTTCATGATGACCACCCTTTTACCCTTTTTTAAACTGCACCATTTAAATAGAAATGTAATTAACACATTCACAAAATATGTTTTTAAATCAACCAATGAAAAAGTCTTGCAAATTTGCGCTCCTGTTTACATCCAAGCAAGAAAAACAGATGTCTGTTGTTGTGAAGAATAGTTCTAACAGTCTGCTGAATTTGTATAAAAATGTAGGTTACTGTGACACAATAACATGTTTGTCCTGAGTCGGATCTCTACTCCAACTCACTCTGGATTGAAATGAGTCATTGCACTTAACCCCAATTTATGTGCTTGACTGAGATTAAACCATTTGCACTCAAAACCCCTTTGCACAATAAACATTCCACTGAAAAGGACATTATGGGAATTAAAGTGAAGTGAGTGTGACCTGTGTTTGTATGCATGTGGTATGTTGTATGGTTTACCATAAGCACTGCAGCAGGACGCTGTCTGTATAGTGGAAGACTGGGGCAGCCAGAGAAGCTGCAACCAGAAAGAGCTGGATGGCGGTGTTCACCTAACAGAAAATAAAAACATACAAAGTAAATAAAAACATTATAAAAAAATTAAAACAAAGTCACAAAAAACTTTCACCTGCTTCTTTAACATAAAAAGCTTAGCTCATTATTTTTTGGGACAACTTGTTGCGCATGTGACAAGAGCCGTGGCTGGGTCCAAGAACAAAACAACACTTTCTGACTGCTTAAAAGAAAAACTTTTCCTGCCAGCCACCATTTCTTACAGCACTGTATTCTATACAGTAAACATAAATTATGCAGGATTTGTGGCCATAAAGGAACATTTTGGACACGGGTATTAAAACTTTAAAGAGATTACTTTTTTATGCACGTCATTGTGCAAATTAGGGATGCAACTAATGATCATTTTCATTGTTGATTATTTTATTCATTTAATGATTGGTTATGGTCTATAAAATGTCAGAAAACTGTGCAAAATGTCGGTCAACAGTTCCCAAAGCTCAAAATGACATCCTCAAATGTCTTGTTTTGTCCACAACCCAAAGATATTCTGAACACTGTCATGCAGGACTACAGAGACCAGAAAATATTCACATTTAAGAAGCTGAAATTAGAGAATTTCCAATCAAACCGATGAATCGATAATCAATTGTTCCAGCTCTAGTGCAGATTCTGTAATGCACCATGCCAGGTTATCAGTTCATGCATCTGGTGATTGCACAGCTTGTAAAGAGCCAGAATACACAATAATAAAATTATCACACACACACAAATGCTGCGTTTTAGGGCTCATTTGTTGCTAAATATCCAGCCAAGTACAGAACTCAGTGAGAGTATGTGGGTGGTTTGTGTTAGTGTGGGTCACCTTGCTGAACAGTGTTGGCTTGAGCTGTGCTGTGGTGTAGCAGGGGTTAAAAAACTTACTAAGAGTCACCTGGAGGAAAAAGAGGGAGAGATTATGAAAGTAGATTCATTTAGCGGCCGTTGTAAGCCAGATTACATTTATATTACTTTCTACTTCTAGCAGGTCTTGCACCAAATACTGTACTTTAGACCGTCAGTGTTCAAATGTGCTTGTTTAGAGTGAAATTTAAAGTGTCTCACCGGTGGAGGCACAGTCTTGTATCTGACCCAGAAGACAGCAGCTATCAACCCGATGTCTCTAGAAATCACTAGAGCTGTCAGTGGAGCTAAAACAGAACAAACAACACGATAAATAATCTTGTAACACTGCGTAACCACTGTTGGAACTGTCATGTGAAATACAGAGTCCAATACCTGGTATAAGCTCAGCATAGGTCAGACTGACATATAAAATACTGATGAGAATCTTATCAGCCAATGGGTCGAGAGCGCTGCCCAGGGCCGACTTTTGAGAGGGCCATGTTCTTGCAATGTAACCGTCCAACTGAGTCAAAGAGAAGAGTTAGAGACATTTTAATAAACAAGCAAATGTAGCAACGTACAAGTTTTAATGTCAGGTGATTGCTCTGAAGTTCATGTCAACAATACCCATCTGGGAGTAATATTTAGTGATAATAAATGTAATAAAAGTGATTAATAAATTGTGATGGAGTGCTGCAGTGCAAGACAGCTGCAGGCTATGTTATTTCTTAAAGGTCAATGATTGGGTTGGGGGAAGGTGACCAATTTAGTTTAGTGTGCAAGTTTTAGTGGCATCTAGTGGTGAGGGTTGTGAATTGCAATCAGCAGCTCATGGTACATTCACATGCTTCTCAGATAGTCATATTTCCGGAGTTAAAAAGTTGTTCTTCTGACTTCAGAGTGTGTTCATGTGCTCAGAATGTGGACTCAGCATGGATGTTGCTACAAAGATGTGTTGGATTAGCATTTTCAGAGTATATATACAATGCATGCAGACTTTAAGTCCCATATACACTTTATTTCTCTTCTTGCAATAAAGATTTAGGAAGGAAAAAGATTCTAATTATTCCAACACCCCATGAATGCAACGCTCAACCCTCCCCTTCCAAGCACGCAGAAGCAGCTACGGTGGCTGACACACTCTGTCAGCTCTTGTGCTAAATTATACATGTGGTCCTCTATTTGTCCAAATTTCTCTTCTTTTCTTACTTCTAATAAAACAGTCGACTAGTACTACTACTGCTGATGTTATTTGTTTTTCTTCTTCTTTGTACATATTTAACAGAGGGACAAAAAGCGCTCTGTAGCACCGTTTGTTCATATGGGCTATGAAAGGGGGCCAGCGGTGTGCGTAGATAGAATTGGCTCATTCTAAGTACATTACGCGAGGTCTTTATACACCACTGAAAACATAATTATGTATATTATATTGCATTTCTGTCAATAGAGCCTCCTAAATATTAAAAAACTGAACTTTTACAAGCCGTCGCTTTCACCTCCATTGAGTACATACCTTTGGCCCTGTGAGTTAGGGCATTTTCAGTGGTGTAGCTGGGACACTGAAGCGCTTGTGATCATATAAACAGATCATAAGATTGCAATGTTTATTACAGCTTCAGTAATATCGGCTGCTTCAACACAGCTCTTCTCACTCACCACAGCAGCTCCAGTCTTTTTGCCCATCTGCGGCACAGTAGCCTTCTTGCTGATAGGTTATTACTCGTGATGTGTAACTAATCAGATTTCAGGACACTGAGTGTGACTACAGACGGGAAGAGGCGGCTACCAGAGCCAAAGTAGAGCGTTGAAATATTGTCTGATCCGGGAACCAAAACCACAGTAATACTGACCTGGAGTCAAGCCCACCTCATGCTGGGTGTTTGCTAGATGTCAGAATTGGCCATCCACAGTTATGCCTGCTTGCAACGAGAAGGTCTGCCTTCTTAATTGCCATCATGATCTACTAACCGTGTATGTGATTATCCTGATAGTTATCAAACATGTCATCATCGACCACTCAAAGCGCTTTTACACTACATCTGCATTCACACACATTCGTACACTGAGCCTAAGCGCTCAAACAGAAACTAACATTCACACACATTCATACACTGGTGGAACAGCGACCAGGGGCAATTGGGGGTTCAGTGTCTTGCACAAGGACACTTGCACCCTGGGGGAGTCGACCTTCCGATTAACGGCCAACCGGCTCTACCTCCTGAGCCACAGCCGCAATGTTTAATTACCATCATTTTGTAGGCTGTCTGCTAACGTGGCTGGTTGAATGAGCTGATGTGTCACTCTGACTCATGTCAAGACAGAAATCAAGCTAGTCTTTTGACTCTAACAACTCAGTTTCAAAGGGTTTGAGACAGAGATCAGTACAACAGGAGTCCTAGTTTTTAAAAACAACAACTGTCTTAATGCGGCTGCACGTTAAGACAGGAAAGGAAATTATATATTTGTGAAATGTTTATGAGTGGTCACTGTCTGTACTAGCAGTTGTCTGAGATTGAAATGGATCGACCGATAGTGTCAGGTGCATTGGACAGACATTCAGTCAAAAACATTGGAATGAATTTTACATTTGCAATTCTACGTAGATGAAAATGGACTGAACTTAGCAATACATTGTCTGTGTGTAAGTCTGTAGCTTCATACTGGAAAAACTAGTGTTTCAGTGCATTACCAGGTCAGTGGCTCCAGCCAGTGCGAACAGAGCGAGACTGAGGTTAAAGTGCTGCTGGATGATCAGATGTCCCAGAAACGGAGCCAGCACAATCCGACACACACACAGAAAGTTGGGGATTGTCCACGGGTTCTCATACTACAGAAAAATAAATCAGAAACACGCGTTACTGCATGGATCCATGAGTGTGATAGATAAGTCAGAAACATATAATAAGCAGATTTTAGGGACAAATACACTGTTAGATACACGTTTGTCAGTTTTAACAATCCTATAACAAGCTGTAATATTTTATTATATCCCAATGAGAGCACAGTCTGCTGAAAATGAGCATTTTCACTTTTAAAAGTATATTATTATGATAACATTTAGATACTTTTGCTTAAAACATGTAAAGTTACAAGAGTTATTTTAACATTGTTGTTAAGGATCTCCTTCACATTCCTTCACGTGCCTGTCCCACAGTGAGGCAGATCTGTACTCACCAGCTCTTTGAACTTGAATAAACCGTGTTCCGGTACCGGACTGGCTTCATTCCCATCCGCCACTGGGGAGCTTTCCGGTGTCTCCTTGTTTTTTCCGCTGCAAAACCCACGGGCTTTGGGGGACAACAGCGACCTGACCACCGACCTCTCGTGACCTCGAAGCACGGCTTCTTGCGCGTGCCAAGGTGTCCCTTTTACCTGCTGGAGGATCCCGGTACAGCACGAGACGCGGCTTTCAGTCCCCTTGAGAGTCAAGAGCCGCGAGCCGCTTACCGGGGACTGGTTCCACCTCCCGCAGTCGGTAACAGGTGCGTGTCTGTACCGCCGCCATGACGCACACTCGAGCCAACACAAACCCGCACGCGGCGCGGGCACCGGACCGCGGACGTTTGCTACGTTGCGGCACAACGGCGCGGAAATCCTCCGTAAACACAACATCATCATCTTCACGAGCCCTCCGGTACCGACCTGTCCGTCATCGTTTTCATGATGAAGTTTCAGATTCTGACGGTCAGAACCGACGGACTCCCACCTCAAGCCAGCAGGCTGCCATGTTGCCGTAAACTGATCCAGCGCATGTCGTCGTAAAATCCCCAGTATGACTTTCGTCAACCAAGCTTTTATTTTGAAAGTTTTTACACCATAATCAAAACTAGAGTTAAGATATTAATAAAAACACTAAATATTTTAAACACATTTTTAATTATTATCAAACTCCTTTGTAATAGTGTAAAAACTAGAAAATGCTGAAATTTACAGGAAAATAATTATTTATTAGCTGAATGTTACTAATAAAGTGCCAATACAAACAGAAACCAGAAACATTACACAATACAGAACATTTGAGAAAAAAATAAGACAAAAATGAGAAGCAAAAAACACTTTCAGGTTTTTAGATCAACATACTACCCAACCAATACTGGATTATTCAGGCCGATGCCCAAAAATCTGATAATACATTGGCAGCTTAACACCCCACCAGAACAAGATAAGCTTCCTGTTTCAGCTGTTGCTGATTGTAAATGTTTAAATGGGCTGCAATTTTGGATAATTATGAGGGCATGAAAAAAAAATGTATGTATTCAGTTTTTGAGTTGGATAAGGCAACCTCAGTGGATGAATGTTCATTGTGTTACCTACCAACGTGGTGCCAGTGCAGACAAGCTGTTCCAATGACATTTAACTTTACTGGGCTGCTAAACACTTTACACTTTTACATGAATACATACATGTTATTTCATGTACATAAAAATGACAGTTACATATAATACATAGTCAAATTTAACTGTATTCAAAAAAGTCCTGTGTGGAAAACAAAATGTATAAAACAACTGACATTGAGATAGTATAATCACCAACTAAATATTTACTGAATGTAAGTACATCACCGCTTCTGTCAGACGTTCAGCATTGTCAAAGAAATTTGAAAAACAAAATTATACTACAACTGTTTCAGTCACCATGTACTGTATGTAAGCATGTACTGTATGTAATGAACTACAGTCTATGACATTGAAGTGTACTGACTATTAGGGTAAACCTGTCTAAACTCAGATTTGTTATTAATTCTGAAAAGGTACTAGTCCAACTTAACTGGTGCAGGTACAGCTAAATCTCAAGTCAGGCCCATCATACCAGGTTTAGACTATTTCAGCAGAGACTTTTTTAGCAGGAAATGGGAGCTCATTCAGGAAATAGTGGTTTCTGCCAGGTCCCGCAGAGAGATGCCCTTTGTAAGGTTTTAGTAGTTACACAGTAGCCTGCTTGCTGGTGGTTTGGTGAAAGTGTTGTGGATAATAGGATCCCCATAAAGTCTTTTCCTTCTTTTCTATCAAGAGAGACCCTCTGCATTCATCCCGAACACTGACCTTGTAGTGAGGTCTGCAGGGAGGAGCAGGTGTGTTTTCTGATTCTGTTGCAGCTGCCAGTGATCACACTGTCTGCAGCTGGTACAGCTTGGCTCCTTTCTTCAGCAGGAAACCCTGTTCATTCAGGGAACTCACCAGACCTTCAAAATCCATCACCTGGAAGGAATCAACCAATGACTGAATAAACTACCAGCATGCATACAATTATACCTTTTAGAGTAGCATCAGGTTTTGCTGCATGTATTTAACAGACTCGTGGTTTGAATTACTGGGAACATTTGTGCTGGAAGGAGACATCTGCAGAAATCTTTCTATTATGCATCTCTTAATGTAATTCTATATTTTTCTCATTTCCTGAGGGGTTGGTACAGTGACTCCAACTGCATTACATTTATGAGAAGCAGACACCCACATACATTTCCTTGGGAGGAGTTATCTTGCAACCTCGAATAATGTCAAAACTTTTCATTTCATTTTAGCAAGCTGAAAACTAAATTCTTTGATACCCTACAGCAGAACTAGGGTCCTTCTTGAGGCCTGCTTTATTTGCCTAGATGATAGTCACAGATTCCTTAAGTATCTAATTTCTCAGAGACAGAGTCTGAATGACATGGAGGTGTTTGTGCCTTTCATTTATGTAAATCTGGCCTACTGTGTTAACGAGACTGTTTTCATCTAATGCAGGCTCAGGGTATTTGAATTGTTTCACCTTGATGTTCAGTTTGTTGGCCACAGATCGAAGCGTCTGAAGGTCAAACTGCTTCTGACTGGTCCTCTGAGCGTGCAAGTGCAGTGCGTTGACCAGTCGTTTTGCAGCGCTGCGCTGACTCATGCCTGATCCAAGCTGAGAGCGCTCAAAGTCCAGATTGCCCAGACCATCTGAGTATGTATCAGCCAGACTGCAAAACAAAACCACAGACACAGGGAAGGAGAGAAATTTACATCTCAGGACGGTACATTCAACGTCAGGACTGCACCCCAAAGATGCACTATTGATTTTCTTCCTAGATGTCATCATAATTATCAGTTATGTAATGGTTGTGTAGGAGTATTGTTTTAATTCTACAGATTTATTATGCTTCAAAATAATGTCAAGACTTTTTTACACTACACTGAACTTAACAGACAAATCCAGGTTTTCTCTGCTTAAATCTCTTACATTAACTATTTGAGGTGACATATACACATCAGAGAACAATTTATGGATTAGTTTATTGACAGAAAAATAACTTGCTAATTGGATAGTTGATTTATTATTTAAGCCACATCTGATGGGTGGCTGCTTTTCTTTGTCTTATGTGATAGTAAACTGAATATCTCCAATTTTTGCAGTATTGATCAGACAAAACCAGCTATTTTAAAACATCCCCTTGGACTTTGTGATTTCATTCTCTTTTATTTTCTGACAATTTATAGAACAAACTATTAATAGATGAACTGAGGAAATAATAATCAGATTAAATTGACGATTAAAACATTAGCCGTTAGTTGCAGCCCTAATGCGCAGAGACTCCAATAGTGGCACCTGTGTTTCATGATGTCGACCACATCCTCTGCATCACTCTTGGTAGCTGTCTCTCTGAGCTCCAACCTGGCTCTTGCCTGCTCAAAAACATACAGTCAACCACATCAGTACTTGCACAATAGAGGGAAACTCATAAATGTGGAGTTGGCTGTAGCCTGATACTATACAAGCAAAAAAGACGATGTTATCTAGTTTCTTAACACATCACATGTTGCTGATGGATTACACCAAACACAGAAACCTACCTCAGTTAGTCTAATTAAAGACTCGAGCTGTCGTGTGGTGATGGGTGTGGAATCAGCAGTGTGTGCCTGAGATCTCAGTGACAGGTAGAAGTCCTGAAGTGTCTGTGCTGCTTCAGGGGAGAGCACCGGATGGACATACTGACGAGCGTAGCTGATATACTTCCTTAATAAACAAGCTGGAATGGGATCTATAGTTTCACCTGCAGGGATCTTGACACAGACACACATATTACATAAAGCAAATGGTTTTCGACAGACATCACTGCACTGGTTGTAAAGTACGGTCTATTTTATTTTACCTGTAAACGTTCAGACAGTGGCATGTCTGAGTGTTCTAGTAGGATGGAGGTCTCTAATTCGGTATCAGCCCTGGTAACTATGGCGCTGCTGGTTCTGCCTCTTCCTGCCCTGTTTGCCATAACGTGTTCTGACAGGCGGCGGTCATGTGACTCATCTGGGATGTCCAGAAGGAGGAAGACGACGTCGAATCGAGAGAGAAGAGCTGAGCCCATTCTAAAGACAAGAATGCACTGTAAATACAAGTCAGTCATTTCTGTAAAACTACAAGTAATTTACTGATTTGCTGTTGAGCTAACTTACTTCAGATTTTCAGAAACAGTTTTGCCTCTGTTGTAATGTCCTCCAATGGGGTTTGCAGCAGCTACAACTGACGTTCTGGCAGGCAGAGAGGAAACTATTCCAGCCTTAGCCAGACTCACAGACTGCTGCTCCATGGCTTCTAGCAGAGCCTGCTGCTGGTGGCCCAACTTATCAAACTCATCAATGCAGCACAGGCCTAAAGAGAGCAGACAAGAGAAGAGAATAAAAAAAGAATGAGGCCAGGAGAAGACGACAATGAGGTGGATAAATAAATAAAAGAGAAACAAGCAGGAGTGACAGATGGAAGGGGATTGAGACGTGTTTTCTGTGCAGTTTTGGAAACTTGCAGCCCTAACAGGAAGTGAGTGCTGAGTGGAAATCATCAGTCTCTAATCCTGTTGATTTCCATGGTTTCACTTAAAGGTGTTTTTTTTAATTCCTCTGAATTGAGAGATTTGTCTGACTCTCCACACAAACCTGGAGAACCAAGAGGCACGGTATTTTTTGCATTTCATTTTCACCAAATATAAAAATACCATGTTGTGACTTTTGCTTGTTCCCCTACGTCTGGAGAGCATGAATTGTTGACTGGGCATCTCTGTAGGACCAGTGCTTATAATAGTATGTTGTGACATATTTTACCTTTATCAAAGAATTGCAGCCATATATTAAGATGCAGATAATATTTCCATTAACAGATCAGCTCTAGCGCAAGGCGGTAAAGACTTTCAACATCTGCACCATAGAGACTGCACTAAGAGAGACAGCCTGTCAGACGCCAACTTCCGACTTAAACATCAATTACACCATGAGGTGCAGGCGAGGGCCGAGAGATCTCAATTACTCTTAACAACTGATTTCTCTCTCTGCTGCGGTCAGAGAAGGTTACTGCAGCCTGAAGGCCAAAACAGAGAGCTCACAAAACAGGGTTTCCACTCTCTTTCCTACCTTGGTCAGCCAGCACCAAGGCTCCGGCCTCTAGAGCATAATCCCCTGTCCCTGCATCCCGGGATAAACTCACTGTTAGTCCTAAAAAAGAACAAAATATTAAATTCCCACATTTATTATGTTGTCAGATTTGAACAACTGTCCAGAGCGTTATTACCACCGGGCTATACAACTTAAGATAATTTACCTGTGGTGCTGGTGCTATTTCCACAGACATAGATTCCTCTGGGAGCCACATTACACACTGCCTACACACAGAGCACACATGAACATTTAAGTTTGCATTTACACACTGAGACTGAAACAAAATTACATTGTTGACCGCGCTTTTACTAATCTCTGCCAAGCATTGCTGCTGCCCTGTTTGTGTGTTTAGTGTTTTTTCTGTGTTACCTGTAACATCTGACTCTTCCCCAGTCCGGGGTCTCCCACCATCAATACGTGTGGGTCTCCTCTAACTGGGACGCTGTTCTTGTCCATGTGTTTCTGTCTGCCTCCAAACAACACCAGCGCCAGAGCAGCTTTCACCAGCTGGTGACACACAAAAACACAGGATGTTGTGACTGAACTTTTATGATTTTTGACAAATCAAGGGGACCGAAAATGCTGGGAGTTTATTTTGGTGTGAATGACATTGCTGTGATGAAAATGCTCACCAGGTGGCCGTAGATGGCGGGACACAATGAGCTGAAAGAGGCGAGATCAGAGTGTTATATCTTGGAACGAGTTAAGATTACAGTGTTAAAAAATGACATGAAATGTGTCTAATTGTGTCAAAAACAACACACTAAACATTTTTTAACTGCCTCGCAATGGCTCATTTCTTGGTTTGGGTCATATTAAAAATTCTATGTGTGAAAATAACTTTTAAAAACAGTACATTATGTGTAGGTAATAAATATCTTACTCAGGGTATATACAGGAATCTTGAAGTAAAATTCAATACCTTTTTAAGACCTTTTCAAGACTTTTTCAAAATATTTTAAGACTGCAGCGCCAATGTGAGCTAACCGATTAAATCAGCCACACACCTTTTAAAAGGGACATTTGAGTTTTTAAAAGGAATTTAAATATATTTATAACATGTTGATTGCATTACAGCAAAATCATGTGAAACACAGTGTAAGTTCACAGTGTACAGTTGGTTTAAACTAGACAATGTGAGCTTGCCTGCAATGATATG
>JAPMOB010221027.1:0-13244 GCA_029875015.1 Lepomis gibbosus | reverse complement strand
AGTTACAAAAATGGTCAGACACAGGCCACCCTAATCTGATGCTCTAATGGTCCAACAAGCAGTTCTGACAGAGTATACTGGCCTCTTAACTGTCTCCTTGCTGTCGCTTCACAATTACTTAACAGACCGGAGAGTCTTCTAACACTCAGCAAGAAAGCAAATCTGTTTCCGTAAAATATCTAAACTATTCGTTTTAATCAAGATAGCTATGACTTTTACAGTTTTCCACGGGTGAAGGACTTTAAATGCAACAGCAATGTTTATATCAGTGTTAAAGTTTCTAACAGGTTGGATATTTCTTGTATTGGATAATTCTGGGATAGGAAGAATGAAAAAACTAAGAAGTGAGCCCACATCACTCAAGCTAACTGAAGTGAAACGTTTCACTCCATTGTTTCTCATGTTCAGCCTCGGCTTTCTTTTCTATCACCCCTCCCAGGTGATGCAGCACCCGACAGAGGGAGGCCAGGTTCTGCCTCTCTGCAGCAACCAGAAAGAGATGCTGGGGAAGGTGGCAGAGATCTGGATCTTTTCCCTGTCCAGTCAGCCAATAGACCACGAGGAGGCAGCCCTGCAGGGAGGACAGAAGATCAAATGTTCTGGTACACTTTTCCTCTCATTACCCCCGGTGTTCTCAGGTTAAAACAGCATGAAGCCATCATAATCACCTAATATGCTCGATGGGCTAAACAGAGCCGGGATCACAGGGTTCATGGTGCTTTTTTTCTCTGTAATCATGCAGAAAGTGATGATATTCAGGTAGCATTCAGCTCTGTGTGTACTCTGCATCAGTATATTAAGAGCCTGGCTGCATGTCAGATTTTAAAGGGTCACTGAAATATGTATGAGGCATCTCATACACTCGAAAACCTTTAATCTCCATACTGTCTTCTGCTTTAGATAACTACTCAGAGGAAGAATATGAGAGCTTCTCCTCAGAGCAGGAGGCCAGCGATGATGCTGTGCAGGGACAGGTGAGTTCGCTTGGAAATCAATGCAAAATCAAACAGTCTTTAGTCGGTAAATAATTAAGCCTTTAGTTGTGGCATGAGGTTGGAATAAAACATCTGTACTTGCTCTGCATTATTTGCTTAGGACATCTTCAAGACACAACTGTTTCATTTAACTAGGCTTCGTCTTCATTGTGTCTTGTTTTCAGGATCTCGAGGATGACGAGTATGATGTGAGGAAGCCAAAGAAGCAGAGGAGGTCCATTGTTAGGACCCCATCCATCACCAGAGTAAGAGACATGAACCGGGGAATAACGGGGGGCCAACTTAAGTGCAGAGAAAAAAATGCATTGAAGTTTAGTTTAAGCATCCCTGACAGTGAAACATACCTCAGAGCCAGGTTAACTGAACTGTTTTTACATGCTTTCAGTCTTTATGCTGATCTAAGCTAATCTGATGTGCTCCTAAAATGAAGCCCAGTTATTTCCATTAACACCTCATTTTTTTCATATTGTATATGATTCATTTGCAGTTGGTCAAGTGATAATAAAGACATTTCAATGGGCATTAATGAGACAATATGTTTTTCTCATGAGTGATATGGTTTCATAGAGAGCTCAGTGAACAGAAGCAGGAGATAAAAGCCCCAGAAAGCAGATGAGGCATGATGTTGCTTGATTATTGATTGACATGAGCACACGCAGCAAAATCAATACCCGGCCAGCACTGTAAATGTATGTACTGCCAGTAAAATGACTAAAATGGAGGAGCACAGCTGCACAGCAGCAGCTGTATTGGATTGCTGAGAGCACTGTAGTAAAATAGAACTAGGTCACAGACTGACTTGTGGTTGTGTTTATTCTCCCATGTTTAGCAGCAGAACTTTAAGCAGCGAGTTGTGGCTCTCCTGAAGCGGTTCAGAGTTTCAGATGAGGTAGGTGTTTCTGTATTGTGTTGATCTGTGAATTTAGTTTTAGTCTTTTGTGATTCTACTGTAGAGCTGCTGAGCTACTTAAGATGTAATGTCTATGCGTGCGTGTGTTTCTTTGTATATATTACTGAAGGTGCTGGACTCTGAGCAGGACCCCGCAGAACCGCCCCCTGAGGTGGAGGAGGAGGACCTGGACCTGGATAGTGTAGAATTTGAGAACCCCAGTGACAGCGGCCCGGAGCTAGATGACGACGACAGCGTCCTCAGCACGCCAAAACCCAAACTCAAGTGAGTGTTTTTCAGCAGTAATAAGTGTGTGTGCCTTTATTTGTGAAACACTTGACTTACATGGGGGTTGGAGGCCAGATAATAATGATGATGCTTCACTCTGAATTCAGTTACAAGTCTGGAATTTCTAAAACAAGTTAAGAAAATATCCATGACCTTTAATGTTTTCTAAACCCTTCAGCAGACTGGCACAGCACAGCAAAGGTGCTTCACAATAACTGTTAGCCTTGCTATTGAAGCTTTTGCCAGTATTGTGTTGTATATTTGCTAATATTTTAATGGAAATTACATTTTAAAAACGCATATATTCAGAATCTTCTTTTGGTTTTCATTCGTTGCAGGGTAGATAAGTATCTTAAATACCTTTTACATAATAGGAACCTTTCATTAAAACATATAAACTTAAAGAACTACTGCAGCAGTTTAGTATTACATTTAAATAAATAAAATTAAATGGTCAAAATCGAAGCAGCAGAGGCTGAGATATCCTGACCTTTAACCGGACTTTTCGGTTCTCCTAATTTGATTCAATACTATTATTCTTTCTATCTCCCTCGTAAAGACTTATGTCTTTCAAACTGCACACCTCCAGTTTCCAATGCAGGCTTTCTATCAGAAATATAGACTGCATTATACAACTGCATCAATTTACAATGCAGGGTGACAAAAAATTCTTTAAAATCTTGGAATCAAATCCACATAAAACGCAAATCAAAGCATAAAGTCAAAGACTGGTGGTGGTTGAGTTTAGATGCCATCATTGGCTGTACATATAAATTAATTAAATTGTACTGTACTTAAAACACTGTGATGTATACAGACCCACTGACCCAAAAAAGCCTCCTCGTATCAGCCAATAACAATCATAAGTTATGTTAAGACAAATTGATTTGTTTTCTGTCCACGTTGTTTCTTGTGGTTCAGGCCATATTTCGAGGGTCTCTCCCTCTCCAGCTCTCAAACTGAGATCGGCAGCATCCACAGCAGCCGGAGCCACAGGGAGCCTCCCAGCCCGGTGAGACCGACATTACTGCAATATTACAGTAATTAACCCAATGTTAACAGTCCTAAATAACTTGAACAGGGATGCAGCTTTCCTGCAGCATATTTTGAACATGCAACTTCAATTCATTTAAAATTAAATCCACCTTTTTTGGCTTCTTTGTGTTCTTGGTCACATGCCTACCTCAGGCCCCTGCTTCCGCTACATTTACTGGGTTACTAATACCACAGCAAAACAGCTGGAGGCCGACCAGAGTAACCAATGAAATGCACTGATAGGAGATGAGCAAATCCACTGGGGCAGAAAGGCATTAATTGTCCAGCATCTGTCACTAAAGTACAGAAGAGCAAAATTTCACTACCCCAGCTTAGATTTTCCCATCAGTCTGCAGGTTTAAGCCAGTTATAATGTGATCACTTGTTTGTTTATTAAACTGTAGGGCTTCTGTTGAACCAACAATCCATCAAGAGACGTTGAATGAAACAAATCTTTGCTTTCTGTGAAATAAAAGTTCCTGGGACTTAAAATCAGGCAGTGTTTATTATTCTTCTCACCGTCTCATTCCAGATTGACGCAGATAAAACCAAGTGTGGAGGGGCCAAATTTCCAAATGATAATGTTTCTGATAATGTCTCCTTTGTGAGTATCAACTCTTAAAGCTGCATGAGATCAGTAACTGACATCAGTCTTATTATTGCAAGTCAATATTTTGTGGAAAAACATAGTAAAATGAGCCTTCCAAGCCTTTAAATATGCAGAAATTGCATGTTTGTTAGAATCTAAATATACTGTGTATTCTCTATAGCTGCAGTCCCACAGTCACATACAGGCAGTCATAAACATCCAGACACACTCACAATAAATCATAATGGATAACAACTACTATTCTTAAGAACAGATGAGACATTTAAGGTGTTGTTTTGAAAAGAAAAATGCATAAACATGTCTGTCAGCTCTTAACTCATAAACGCTGTTGCTGTTTTTCCTCTCTTTTTGTTTTCCCTCAGGAGCAGCCGGAGGCGGTGACGCCAACCACAGAGCTGGAAATGGACAACATGGACACATTTTTAGAGAGACTACCACCAAGTGGCAAAATGACCAAGACAGAGTCGCTAATCATTTCATCGAACAGGTAGAAAGACATAAACAAGAGTAATCTACTTCTTTAAATCATTGATGTGTCTGCAGGATGGTTTGACAAAAATCTTTATGATGGAAATTCCCAGAAAACACCATGAGAGATGTATCAAACTGATGCATTCTGAATATGGTGTTTTGAATAGGAAAAATAGTGGATCTGTTTTTGATCAGGGGTTTTCGGGGTTTATGCTTCCTTTTGTTGAACATTAAATCACTGCCTCTGATTCAAGCACTGCAGTCCTCCATCTCACTTCCTCTGCTGTTTTCATTTTCAGGCAGGAACCAAAGTTGGCAGGGAGACGAGGTAGGAGCACGTCGCTGAAGGAACGCCAGCCCAGCAGGCCGCAGAATGAGAGGGCCAACAGCCTGGACAACGAGCGGTCCCTGGACACACGCTGCCACCTACAGGTAGGAGGAGAGAATTGCAGAATCCATACACATGGTACTGATCTTAACAGATCTTTACTACAGTGGTAAATGGAATAGATTCTATCAACATACAATACCAGTCTTTATCATAGGTGTAGCCTCTCATTAACTAACCACAATGTCTTAAAGGAGCTGTATGTGACATTCACTGCCACTAAATGTCTAGACCAAAACAAATGGGGGCTACGGCCATATTTTCCCTCACAGATCATAGTTCAACACACTTCATTCAAACGGGACAGAAACTAAATAAAAGTTACCAAAACCTACTTAGTTTTTAGTTATGTCACTAATAATCACCAACTCTATGAAAAGATGTCATTGTTGTACCGCTCTGCTCAAAGCCAACAGTTTTACAGCAAGGAATGCACATGCACGGCCGGAGTGGCTAACAAAACAATGAACAGAGAATCTCGGATGACAACACACAAAGAATGACGTCACACCCCCTATGTGTCATCATTCTCTGCTCAAGATGCCATTACTCCACTTTATCTTTACATAAAAAATTGTTGTTAGCTGCTATGCTGTTAGCTGCTTTGAATCTGGATGAGTCACTGGAGGACAATTTATTAAACATGTTTTATGGTCCCTAAATCAAAAAGATGGATCCTTATTTTAACCCAAATCCAAATTTTCTGTTTAGATCCCAAGAAAGACAGTGTATGACCAACTAAACCACATCCTGGTGTCTGATAACCATCTCCCTGACAGCATCATTCTCATCAACACGTCAGACTGGCAGGGCCAGGTAAGGAATACCAGCACAACAAACTTAAAATGGCTCCTACTCTGCATTTAGTTTTTCATAATACCTGCCTTTCAAACTGTTGGGAAATCTGTCAATGGATGTTAAAAACCTTACTACAAAATGACATGAGATGTTACTCAGAATTGTTCTGAAATCATGAATTACTAAGATTGTTAATGGGTAACTGGTAATAAATGATATAACCAAATTTAGTGATGAAGTCATACAAATTTAAATTATACTTGTTTCTTCTTCTCCTCCCTTTTCAGTATCTTTCAGATATGCTGCAAAACCACCATTTACCAGTGGTCTGCACCTGCACCACAGCCGACATCCAAGCTGCATTCAACACCATTGTCTCCCGCATACAAAGATTGTAAGCACATGCTAACTGTCTGTCTTTTGCTGCTTAAGCAACAGACTATAAAAAATAAGTGGTGATTAATATTATATTTCCCTGTACCAAATGTTATGGTATCAATTGTGTAACTGCAAGCAATCTATTTCTTTTCTTTCCTAGTTGCAACTGTAACTCCCAAACGCCCATCCCCATAAAGATTGCAGTGGCTGGAGCACAGCACTACCTCAGCGCTGTTCTGAGACTTTTTGTGGACCACCTTTCCCATAAGACACCTGACTGGCTCGGCTACATGAGGTTCCTTATCATCCCTCTAGGTTAGGAACACTTTCTCATGTTTTTTGTTATTTTTGTAAAAAGTGCTGTACTTGTATAAACATGATAACATGATGTCAGAATGTCAGATTAAAATCTTGCAAAATGAACATGCTATAATTACTGAAAATAGATAAGAGACTTCTGGTAGCCTGTCTATTGCTATTCTTTCACTCCTTTCACTATTTGCCGTTAGCAGATACTCTTAAAACTGTAGATCATTTTGCATTGGAGGAACAGCAACTTCCTGCTGCTTTGTGCTGTAAAGCAAACCAACAAATTGTCCTGCTGGCAAGAAACCAGAGGATGCTTCTAGTCCTCTTAGTATTGGTCTTATTTGTTTACAGTACTTTTAATAATTTAGCACTGCACCTTTAAAGCTGTTTGTTGTTGTTTCTTTCTTTAATCGGTTTAGGTGCACATCCAGTCTCCAAATATCTCGGCACTATTGACTATCGATACAACAGTTTGTTCCAAGATGCTGCTTGGAGGGAACTGTTTCACAAGCCAGAGGCTCCTGTTATTGGTGGGCTCTTATGTCTTACTAACTTTTTTATGACTATGTATACAGTCATGTGTAGATAATTAATTGATCACTGTGTCCTGTGCAGCCCAGGAGAACCCAGATGTGGTTTCAAGGGTAACTCAGTACATGGTGGGAGCTAATGGAGCTCACCAGCTCCCCATTGCCGAGGCCATGCTCACCTACAAACAGAAGAGGTAGGATTTCATCCTCATTTAGTAAACAGACCAGAGGAAATTTCACACTGAGCTGTACAGAAGTAAATGTGTTTTTAAAGAGTTATTTGGATTTAGTCAAGTCTGAGGGTTTCATCTAACAACTGCTTCTAATGCAGAGCTTTCAGCAGTTTTTCAAAAGGGGATTGAACTGTTCTGTAAAAGACTGACTCGACTGGCATTTACAAATTCAGGCAAAATTATAAGGACACAGTACAGTATAAAAATCATTGCTTATTGCTTGCAATCAGAATACATTTATCAGCTGGATTTTTATCCTAACAAAAAATAAATTGTAATTTATGATTACACAGAATAGATCTTTTGCCCTGTGAACAGCCATGCAGCAAGCTAAACACTCTTCCAAAATAATGACAAGAGTTTTATTGGAAGCTATTGTGAAACGATTTATGAGACGAAGGGTATTGAAAAAAATAGTGCAGGAACAGAGAAACTAATAACAGTTAGCCCAACAGTTGAATGTTGTATTAGCAACACATTAGCTTGAGACAGCTAGCTTACTTCACTAGCTTTGTTAGCACTGAACTGATTGCAGAAAATTGTATATTTTCCTAAATCACAAATAAACAATTGAAAAACATTACCAAAACATATTTTAAAGTTAATATTTGCTTGTTCACAGATCTGACAAAATGACGGATGTAACAATGTCTGTGAACTGTTATGGAATTGCTGGAGGCACAATAGTTGGATTGGAAGTCATGAATCTATTTTGGATTAGTATGCAACAAGACATTGCATTTCTGTTGAAGTCTGTTTTTAACCCCCTTTTGAAAAATAAATTGAGGTCAAAGTTTCTTTGTGGTTGGGAGTGGCGGTGTCTACATGCAGGAGTCTGTCTTCTAAACATCACTGTCTTTCCATCACTGTGTGTGAATAACATGTTTTTTGTTTTTAAAAAAAATCTTTTTGTTGTATTTTTTCTTTGCTTTCTTTGAAGGAAAAAGAGCTTTCATTTTGATTTTGCAGTAAGGTATTGTGGTCACTTGAGTTTGTATCTCACGTAGCTTGGTGATTTGTGCGCTTTCTGTGTGTTAAAGCCATTCCCCATGACCCTTCTCAGCCTTCTTTAATGGAGCTTGCCACTTTAACAGCTGCTAAGAACGTTTTTTTTCTATTAACAGCTTGAGCCATAAACTAAGATTAAGCTCACTTGCACAGTAATCACACAGTATGTGATTTCTTGTACTAATTAAAGCTGCACCAGGCCAAATTTATATTTAGAAATAAATTTCTGCTGCTTGCTTTATATGTCTAGATAAGGATGGTAGCTTTATGAAATATATTTATATATTTTTAATGGCCTTTAACAAATACCCTTTCCCATAAGATGTAGGCCTTCATTCTCTAAAAGACCTCAAGAGGTCACTTTTTAGATATTTTTTTGGAAATGTTTATAAGTTGGCTAATAGTTTTGTTCTTTTAATGAAGCAACACTTTTCTTAAATGTAGAGAACAATATCATTGTGTACAAATGTAAAAATAAAGAAAATGTCACAAAAAGGTCTGGTTTCTTCTAGTAAATTAGTATAACTTTGACTAAACAAAACAAAAATACAATCTTTTTAGACGATTGAACATTAAACATGAGTGCTTTAAATTTGGTTTCAGTGTCAGGCATCAATGTAGATTCAGGACTTCTGGCTGAATTTATTTTTTAAACAGTTTTTGTGTGGATTTAACAGACATGTTAATTATTGGGCTTCATAGATTCTGGTTAGGTGGAATTTGTTACCTTTGAGCCAGGTGAGCTGTTTCCCCATGTTTACAGTCTTTATGCTAAGCTAAGCAAACAACCTCCTGGCTGTAGCTTCTTATTCACCATACAGATATAGGTAGTGGTATTGATCTTCTGATCTAACTTTTGGGAAGAAAGTGCTTCATGCGAAGGTTTGCTGCACACTTTCTAAATGTGTGTTGTAGCTTAAAAAAATAAGAGTTTCTGGTCTCACTCCAAAATCTGTGTGCTATTGTTGTGAAGATTATTATTATTCTGACTTCAGTTTCTACTCCAAAGAATCCTCATTAATATCAGATGACATACTGAAAGGTAAAACATGCTGGTAAAGTGGCAAGAGACCAAATTACAATCAGTTCTTTCTCCCCTCCTCTGGAGATTTTTCTTCTGTCTCTTCTCCCTGCTGTTTCCTCTCCATGATCTACATGTGCTTCTGGCCACCCATGTCTGTCTGTTATTTGTCCAGTTAGAAGTAGAAAACCTGCATGCTGTTAATAAAATGACATGCGATTAACACATTTATTTGTAATTTAATAAATCTTAACCACCAGGATCAACATTTAAGTTACATGTTTGGTCTAGTTTCATCATCAAATGTGTTATGTTCGCCTGAGGTGTCATCAGTGCTAATTACGCATTTTTAAAATAATACATGCAATTCACTTTTATGATTTAATTCTTCTAGACTTATTAAAACTAAAATGTGTCTCCATTATAATAAGGCCCCTTTTATCCATACAGGAGACAGAAATTCACAAGATAAAGATAACTTGATACATATATTCTGAAATGTAATGTAATACAAATATTAAAAAGATACTAATACCATTTATTCCCACCTAGAAACTAGTTTTCAACAGAGATGCAGAACTAAATTTGACATGTATCTGAAAAAGTGCATGTGTTGTGTCCATAGCTCTACATCCATCTCCATGGATTGACATGCATGTGCATCTTTTAACTGATACATCACACATTTATGCCAATATATGGATCAAACACATCAGACAGAAGTCATGCGTTCTGTCAGAATCCATATCTGCGAGGTGAAATGGAACATAAATCACTCACATACCAGGCAGACATCTGGCTTTCTCTCTCTGGCTGCTCTGAAACTGATTACAGTACAGATGTGTTGTGTTGGTTTGCAAACTGTGACCTACTGTAGACTGTCTTCTCTCTTTCTCTCCCCACCTCTGTAGTCTCTCTGTTTCTTCCCTGGGGGGGCGATGGCAGGTTTCTTCAAGGCAAGAGCAACAACCTTTCACATCATCAAACTTTACATTTAGATAACATAGAACTACAACCATGCAGGCTATTTTTCTGGTCATTGCCAGGAAAATAGTTCATGGAAGGCTTGTAAGTATAGTCATGCTACTACTGCTCACAGGTAGCGCATGGAACCGGAGAAGTTTTGGATGTAGGTTGGTGCTCTTCCCTCTCATCCACTTCTTTATGACTCAGTGCTATAGTTGTTCCTCCTGATTGACTTGCTGCTTCCTGGATGCTCTTCTGCCTGGTTTGGTAGATCCAATCTGTCCCTGCAATAACTGGATGGCTTTGTTGGAGGCCTCAAATCGGCTGATAGCTTGCATGTTTTGCTCCCTGTGGCTCCAGCTGCAATAAGGAGCCTGCAGTCGGGAACTAAATCTGTTTTAGTGGAGGTTTAAAGCGCAGCAGCAAGTGCAGCATGCTCTTTTGATTCAGCTCTGATAACTTTGCATACTCTCTATGCAATGGAATACTACAGTATTTCCAAATGTGAACGTTGGAAATCAAAAGTCAACATTGATATAAGTTACTAATTTCTACATCTCGACCTTACTAACTGAAGATGCCATTAAGTTTCAAAATTTCCCAGCCAAGTTTTGAAAATCCTTGTAGATATTAGTCCTTTTAGATTCAATTAAATTTTTCATCTGTACATAATTTCTTTCCTTTTTTTCAAAACATATTTTTTTCTTGCTTCCCTTTTATCTGGACTCTCTCTTGGGCTCTGCTGCCTCTACACAGCCCTGATGAGGACTCATGTCAGAAATTCATCCCTTTCATTGGTGTAAGTGCCCTCTTGAACCTAAATATTCACTGGTCTTGATTTTGTCTTTATCCAACTGATTTTTGACACTGACATTTTGAATTCTGCAGATGGTGAAAGTTGGCCTTGTGGAGCAAACATCTGCAGCATCAGGCAAGCAATAAGTTTGAATATGAATAATTGACATTTAAAAAAGATCAATGACCTGCACCTAACCTGCACCAAAGCATCAAGTTGCACCTGACACCTTTGCACAAAAGTAGCTCATTGCTACACCACATTTTATTTTTTTAAATTTGGAAATAAATGGACTGTTTCCTCCCTCAGGAGACTCTGATGATGCAGCACCTCTGGGCTCCTCACTGCTCTCGTCCACCCCTCCTCAAGTATCACCTGCACTCAAAGAGGCGTCGCCCACCCCACCTTCCTCTCCCTCTGTCACCACCAGCTTCTGCGCTTACAGGTAAAATGTGATTCCTGGTGAAGAGGTAATTCAGCAAAAAGGAGCAAAAACAACTAACATTTCTGTAAGTTTGAACATAAAAGTGATCTATCTCAACATTTTGGGAAATACACATATTGACTCTCATGCAGAGTGTTACAGATGTTGAGCACAATACAACTCTCATATCTATAGTGTATATATGAAGTTACAACAAGCAGCTGGTTAGCTTAGCTTAGCATGAAGCCTGGAAACAGCTAACCTGGCTCTGTCCAAAGGTAAATAAAGCCCGGCTGCTGGTGACCTCACAGTTAGGACACTTTGGACAGAGCCAGGCTAGCTGTTTCCAGTCTTTATACTGAGATAGTCCAACCAGCTATCTGCTTTTTAAGGTTTAGCTACTTGAACTCTGTGTGAGCTTATTCTATTTAGTTCCATGATATCCACCTTACTGAATGTGTTCTGTAGTTCTGTAGGTCAGGCGGAACTGATGGGGCTTCAGGTGGACTACTGGGTGGCTCCAACAGAAAGGAAGAAAGACATGGAGAAGCGGGACTCCTCCTCCAAAAACACTCTCAAGTGCAATTTCCGCTCGCTGCAGGTCAGCCGGCTACCACTGGGGGGTGCAGAGCCGAGCCCCCAGCCCACCATGTCCATGACTGTAGTAACCAAGGAGAAGAATAAGAAGGGTAAGCTGGACACCAGACATGTTTCTTTGGATCTGTGCACTGAATGGTGACTGAATACATCTACTCAAGTACTGTACTTAAGTACAAATTTGAATGAGTAATAATAATCTAATGACACATAGTGTGTCTATATATATATATATATATATTTTTTTTTTTTTTTTCCTAATTATACTTTAATTAAGTAACACTTACCAGGGTATTTTTACAGGGTTGTATTATTAATTTTACTTAAACAAAAGATCTAAATACTCCACTGCTGGAACTATATGTGATTGATTGTGAAAATTTTAACTTTTACATTTTAAACCCATTTAAAAGTCTCCATACTCTGGATGTAGTCATTAAGCCACAATTTTCAGAGATAAGAGAGAAAAGTGTGGAAGAATCATATTATAGATTATATGGAATGGACGTGATCTGATTAAATCTTCTTTTACAGTCCGACCTCAAATTTTACACTTAAAGTCCAAATGTCATTTAATCCTCAGAAGCCAGAAAGATTCTGAATCCCTCATTTACTCACAGCGTGCATCTCTCTTGTTCCTTCTGCCAGTCATGTTCCTGCCAAAAAAGAGCAAAGACAAGGAGGTGGAGTCGAAGAGTCAAGTGATCGAGGGCATCAGCCGGCTTATCTGCACTGCCAAGCACCAGCAAACCATGCTGAGAGGTACTTTTCTGCACAGACCTCTTGGCCTGGCATGTCCTCCCCCCTCAACTGCACAGACATGCTCAGATGATCTTCGAGGTTTTACTGATCAGTTTTGTCAGTAGCTTTCCTGATTGCAGGCATATTAAAGGCTTGATTGATTGATTAAAGACATATTTTCAGTTTTTTGTGTTGGTATTAATCAACATCATATATCTTATTTCTATATCAATATTTCTTACTTGAGTATATCATCTGATTATGTCTGTTGTTTTGTTGAAAAGGTATACACAGATAACAATAATTGATAAAAGTTTGACTTAACAATATTATTTTCCAGTAAGAATGATCTACATACTCAAACTGGAGGACCAGGACTGAAACTATTTAACTATAAAATTACTCAACAACCCTTTTGATTTGTTTTTGTAAATTACAGTTTTGGACTGTTAATACATATTAATCATGTGGCCTTCATCAAAACACATTTAGAATTTCTATATAATATGCAATTGGGAAACAGGGTTGTTCAGACTAATATTATCATTAACTCCAGTAATAAAAGTGTAGTTATATACTACAGTAATGTTTGTTTTCCTCCTCTGCAGTACTGATTGATGGTGTTGAGTGGAACGATGTCAAGTTTTTCCAGCTGGCAGCACAGTGGTCTTCGCACGTCAAACACTTTCCCATCGGGATCTTTGGTCACTCAAAAGGCCCTTACTAGCAGCACCTAAGAGACTGAAACACTGAGGACAGCTCCCCCC